>JAJJWX010004870.1:0-132500 GCA_023529315.1 Papaver bracteatum | reverse complement strand
GATAGTAGATAATATTACAGCTACCTTTACTTGAGACTTTATTACCCTAATTGCATTAAAAACTTCAATTCATGTTGTTTACATGTTTTTTCAAACACCGGGTTGGATTTGATCCAATTATTGCTTTGGACAATGATACATATTGATTTTGCTTAAAATTAGTTTGTCCATGTGATGATTTTGGTCATGTCTCTTTGTTTTGAAGAAAACAGAGAAAGGATTTCTGAAATGGTATTTATGTCTGCAGGAATTGCATTGTTAGTCATGAATCGGGGGAGATGCCGCAGTCTAGCTGAATGTATGACGATCTTGATTTTTTTTGTAAGGTCCCCGATTTTCAAAACTAGAATTATGAGTATATTAGTTGCGGTTGGCCTCCTTTATAAACATAAAACGAGAAGTGAACACATGATCAAGTAGAAGTGCAGTGTGTTAAACACTATTTTATTGTAATAGGCGGTATTTTCAAACACTTTTCACTTTTTAGGAGGTGTTTTAAACATCATGTGGTGTTTCAAACCATGGAGCATTAACTGACTATTGATAAAATAGTGCTCCCAGTTTAAAAGTATTCCTTATTAGATATATGATTTGATATATCAAAATTATATATATATATATAAAATACTATTTCGGTTTAGCAGAAAAGGATGCTTTTAACATTTTTTCATTTTCATTACTGCACTCTAAATAATAAATATACCATTTTACACTACCCATCGTGGACGCTATAGAAATCCTTTATATATCTTACGTAATAGCAACAGATTGACAAGTGAATCGTCGTTCAACAATTCAACATCAAGTGCATGTTGTTTTAGAATACTTTCCCACATAACCTGAACCTTTAATTGGTCGCTCTAAAAAAACGGAAAAAAAAGAAGTATGTTAATTGGAAGAACTGGTTATATTGTTTTGATCGCACAAATCTTTACTAACAATACAATTTGGTATAGAACTATTCCACTCTCCAGTAAGTTTTTCTACTCTAGTCACTTTGGTTAAAATATCACAACTTTAATCTTCTTGTTCGGAACATAGTATCATTTCCAAAACATAAAATGATTAAAAAAATAGTAATTTAAGTAATTTAGTGATGAATCCTGCAGGTTGTATTGATCCCACCTTCCGTAACTGCATCCACTGTTAGTTGAGAATCTAAATCAAAATCTAGGTTACCACAATTAAGTCTTTTATCATACTACACTGCTGCTTTCAAAGCTAGACACTCAGCATGTTCTATAACGTAAAAACACTATGTTGATTGCGGTTCACCTGCAAAATTACGAATTATCATTCATGTACCACCAAATTTGGATAGTTTATGATAAGAGTCATCACATTTTATAGTAAGAATTTTTTTAGAAGGAGGAGTCCAATTCAAATTATGTCTACCTATCCTGCTAACTCTATTAGAGTTAGTATTAGCAACAACAGTAATTTGAGAATCCATAACAACTCTAGTTCTAGCAATAAAGTTATGAAAATTTATATCTTTCTGTTGGAACAATACATTGCATCTCTTTGTCCATAAATACCAAGAAATAGAAGCTCTTTTAACAATACGATATATGTTGTATATCCACTTGTACCATCATTGAACCAGCCAAAAATCCAATCCTTAAAATTACCATGACTAATAAAATGGCTTCCAGCTAGATCTAGCCAAGCAGCAACAGTAAATTGATTTTTTTTTTCTAACCACTAATAACAAATGAAATCCTATCTCTTGTAGCTAGAGTATTGGTAAGATATTTCCAAAGGAAGTGCTGAACTCTAGGTAAAGCTGGGATCTTCCAAAATTTAATCCAAATTATTCTCGTAGAAGGTTCAGTAGGAGCTTGACTGTTTTCTCTTCATACATCTTCCTATAAGATCGATTTCATAGAAAAAATTATATTCTTTTCCAGATTTCAAACCCATTTATCTTCTTTGTTAGGATGATTAGAGATTTTGATGATAATCTAGGAGAGAAGAGTTGACGCTAGTGAAAGTAATCCCAACCATTACCAGAAGAATTGAAAATATTGTTCACATTGATAAACTGGTGAGAGATACCAGGATTCATTCTTGTTTTAGGAGGTTCTTGGATATCAAAAATCCATATGTCACACCAATTCTGATTCTTTCACTATTACCCAAATGCCAACAACTATTTTCTTTGATAAAACTCAACTCTGAACTATTAAAAATCATTATCTTGTATTTATATGTTTGTTTGATAACTAGATTTGATATATCCATGTTCATCTTATAATCAAGGAAGTTTGTATGTAGTTATCTTTAAACCTAGCCTACATGCAATAGTTTCTACCTTATCTTGGAGTGATCGCGGAAACCAATCGTAGTAACTTTTGTGCCAAAAGCTTGAGGGTTATGATCTTCCAATCGATGATCCTTACCGCTATCAGGTTGATTCAGGGTTTGTATTTTAATATATTTAATTTTTCTTTTCTTAGATTTGTTGAGTAAATAGACAAGATCCTTTGACAAAGAAAATGACAAATTATGTTTTATTTTTCCTTGGAATATGCTTTTGTTTCTAATCCGAAGGCTGGTCATTATGCATTTAGCAGAGGAGTGTATTTTCAACTTTTGCACCATTATGAGTATGGAAAAGTGACAAATATAAATGACTAAGTGGAAAATATACCACTTATTTAGTCGTGGTATAGTCTACCGAGTGATAGAGACTTTATCGCTCAATGGTCATTATACTATTGAATGATGTTTCTATCGCGACAATTATGTTTTCTTCGCTCGGTACTATGTTCGCCGCTCAGTGATTCATCATCCAATAGCTAATAATAAATCCTCTATAAATATTCAATATCATACATTCTCTACACCAAAATGGCTCGTGCTCGCTTTATTTAGGGAGAAGATGTTGCTCTTATTCGATCCTGGATATCAATTGAAAGTGATGGTAGATGAAAAAACATAACATCTACCAAACAACTGGCAGTTGTAAGGGAAAAGAGCTCGACGCTGAAGAGATATCAGGTCATGTCAAAGACAATAAGTTCCCAGCTTGAGTACGCACTGAAGATGATGAGTCAACAAAGAGTAAGAACGATACAATTGATATCATGACACGTGCAAGACATTAGTTTTGGAGCAACAAGCGAAGAAAATGCCAAGGATGTATGAGTCAAGACCTGGAGATCGAGAGATAATGAAGATTGCAGGTTGAGCTACTAACTTACTAACCAAGTAAATTCTAAGTGGATTATGCCGTCATCTCCACGTATCACAAATGATCCCCATTTGACATATTTTAGCGTGATTCATATGCCATGTAACTGTATATAAGTCCATGAAGGCTTACTTTGTAATTCAAGATATATTATTCATTCTAACTTGATCAATAAGAAATATATTTTCTATTTTCTCTCTCCTACTTTTCCTTTTGAACTAAGAACTAGGTAATCTTCAGACGAAGATCGATAGTCATAACAAGTCAAGAGATAAATTCAGACTAATTACCACGTCTTGATTTCGTGTAGGTATGTATTTCCATGATATGAAAATATGCATCTTCATTGGCGCTAACTAGGGGTGCATCATAATTTTAGTTTTAGATCATCATCTCATGTCGGATCATAATTAATTTTGATGCATAATTATCCTTTATTTGGGTAAAAAATGATTTTTTTATAAACATTGCAAACAAATATCATTATCTTGATCTAAAATCATAAATCTGAATGTTTATATCGATTATAAATGCTTAATCTCTTCATCCGCATCTTAGTCTAGAATTGACATGCATTCATGATCATATCATTTCTACCTTAACCTGCATATATATCGACTTTTAAAACAATCATTTTATTTATCTTATATTAACATATTTTGCTTCAAATACATTCTCATCTCATCTCGATCTACATTAGATTCACATGGATCCATTTGATTCTATCTTTTATCTCAAATCAGAGCATCGATTAGCTAAATCTGATGATAACTACTATCTCTATCTTCATATTCTCGTTATTTTGACATCTTGAATGCTTAAGTATCTCATATAATTATCTCTTTTAGCTTAAAATTTCATGAAATTATGCTGATTTTATCATATCTTTAGATTAGAAGATCTTAACCGCTTTAATCTTTATTATTATTATCTTACATATTAATCATATAAGTTGATTCATTAATCCTGCATCTTTTAAGCATAATATCTTTATTTGTCATAACTTTAACCGACATAACTTTCATGAATATTCCGGATTAAGTTTCTAGATATGGCTAGAAAAACTCTTTCTAAAAGAAAAAATTTAAAATTTGTGTAAATACTCCCCCGTCCCAATTTAGTTCAAGGTTTAGGTTTTTTTTAAGTCCCAAAATAGATGAAGGTTTTCATACTTTTTTTACTTTTGTTTTTTTGTTCTGACTTGTCTATGTATTGAAATCAATCACTATAAACAAGGAACAAATAACTAAGAGATTTAAATATTTTAATAATAATTATTAAAGGATATATATGAGAAAAATTAATCTCTCATTTTTCTTAATCTAAGTAAAAATACCTAAACTTCCAACCAAACTGGGACGGAGGGATTAACATATTTTCCATCTAGATCAATTATCTAAACTCAAAATACATAAAATATGCATGATTCGTTAATAAAACAAACATTATTTGTGAATCATTCTCTTTTGGAAAATAAAAAATAATCTCAGACCTAAAATATCGATTGCCAACTGTAAGATCTGAAACCTCACGTGTTATTTGTCATCTTGTGTAGAACAAGAAAAAATGATAGCTCAAACACTAATAAGAGTTTTATCATATCGATACGGCGTTAAATTCACCTGGTCGAGCATTAACATCTCCAGTCATCCAAGAGGTGATAACTTCAGCTACGTAAAGATCTCCAACAGGTCAAGTAAACTCACCAGTTGGACCTCGACCTAAGAGACGAACACCTCAAGGTGAAACACATGTTACACTATCAACTGTCTTAGGACCAGATGGTAATCTAGTTGTTGTTTTGTTAGGCTAGTGGTTACACCGTAATAAGAGAGAATTAATCTCCTATGAGCTCCGTCGATCATGTTAGAGCACTGCTTGGTTGAACCCACCAAGAGTTGGTATGTCAAGGTTGGTTGTCATATTTTAGTATCAAAACTCATAAGTCGCTTGATTAAATTACTAGAGTCAAATTTGTTAGGTTATACTAGGAAATCTAGAAATTTTGAGACATACAAGTATTACTTTGAAGACCTAAAGATTCCGAAGACGTATCGACATCAACGATGACATCATCCTTCCACTTGAGGTTAGTAATACATGACTTGACTTGTTTCTGTTTCTATATCGTAAACTTTCAAGTCATTTCTGGTTAAAAACATAACATGCGAGGTTATATACATAAAACTATAGTATTAGATACTTGGTCATCTTATTATGATCAAAGTGTCAAGGAATAATATACCAATAGTGATGAATGCTTTATATTGGTATAGTGAATTAAAAATATAATGCTTATATTTTGAAATTCGTAATTTCGACATCAACATAATCTTCGTAACTCGTTACTAGATTATGTATTGAATATATGTTTGATTTCATGCCTAGTAGACTATGTTTAATTACATGAGTTTAACGAAGTAGACTTACGAACTTGTTTTGTAGTTGAAAGAAATCAAGAGGATTGAAGGTCCGGTTTTCATTGAAGATCTAGTTGAACCGATCCTAACCTATACATGAATTAAGGTAGAACCAATCATAACTTATGTTGGGAGGTAAGGTAGAACCAATCCCTACCCATATTGGAAGTAAATGTAGAACCAATCTTAACCTATGTTGGGAGTGAAGGTAGAATCGGTCCCAATAGGCAAAACCAATTTCTCCAAGTCACATACACTTTAGGGTTTATGTGATTTGGAAATTAGGTTTGCAAAATAGGAAAGTTCAAGATGTCGACATAATGAGTAATTTGAACATGAGCTGAAAACTTATTTATTAAGGGGTATTTAATATTTGGTACCCGGCAAATGTCCAACACATTGCTTTGGTACCCAATATTTAAAATATTAAGGGTTGGTACCTGGATCCGTGAGAGACTGTCAGGTCAACCCGTTGACTTAACTGTGTTATGATTTCCATAACAGAATTGTCACTATTACCTTATTAACCTTATTATTACTAACAATGGACAGAGTTATCATAACATCCTGTTACTAATATTATACGTGTCTAAATCTAAACGTGGTCCCCGAATTAACTACCACGATCAAATCATTCTTATAAAACCTAAAGGCTAACTTGTCGCCATTTTCTTATTCTTCTTCTTCTTTTCTCTGTAACTCTAATAAATGGCTCTGAAGAAATCAATTAGATTAGCAGAAAATAAGATATGTTGATTATGATTCTCAAGTCAATTTTTAGATCGAAACAATAAATATTTTTCCCAATCTAAACATTGCCGCTACCGGTATGTGTTTCTCCAAAAAAATTAATCTATTGAAGATTCAAAACCTAACCTAATTTCAATTTCTTCCCCAAAGTGCTAACAATTACCAGGTAACTCTAATTCAATCTAGAGATAGGAAGGTTACTACTGCTAATTCAATCAAGAGCGAGAAGAATCAGTGGTTCTTTAGTAAACTCAAGTTTTAAACTCGTTCCAATTTCGGAAACTATGGTTTGGGTTTATATGGTTTCATGGTATATCACTGTTTATCGTCTTGAATTTGAAATTTTTGAAGAATATTGTTGAGGCTCTTAATTTTTTTATTAAAATTTTGATATTTTGAATGGTATTCAAACACTTATTTGGATATGGTATATAACATCTTAATTTCTATTAGTGGGTTTCATGATATTCTTAGAATGTTCAGGTGTTAGAATGACTTGTTTAAGGTACCGTGGTATGGTCTAAGGCGAACGTTCAATGCTTGAACTTCTTGTCTATAAAATGGAAACTGGAATTGCAGTTACGGGTTAAAGAAGAAAATGGAGGTAGGAAACTAGAAATGGGAAAGAGTGTAAAAATAACTCTAATCCATCTCAGTCATTGGATGAATCTATTCTTTATCGTCGGATGAATTTATTGCTAACGGAAAATTGACGGCGTCAAGTATTTATATTTATTAATAATTTTACTTATTAGGTACCATATGTTAGGTCAATGGTTTGACTTGACAATCTTTAACGAGTCTAGGTACCAACCCTTTAAATATTGGGTACCAAAGCAATGTGTTGGACATTTGACGGATACCAAATATTAAATATCCCATTTAATTAATTATTCAAAGATATTTCTTGATACTCAAGGATAGATCCCAAACCGAAATTGTTGAGAATCTTTTAAGATTTTCGAATGAATATGTTTTGTTTTACCAACAAGCAAAACATATCGCTGGAAATATATATTAATTAAGTGCTAACTAATATTGAGTCTTCCAAGAGAAATTTCGGTTGTACGGTTGGATATTGGTTGGAATTGGCCAAAACCGAATTTAAGTGCTTTATTGAATATATTGAGAATATTCTCGGTTATGGAAATTCCTTGGTTCACAAACTACCTTGGTCTATAAATAGTGAAGTTTTCCCTTATAAACTTATCATGAGGAAACCACTTTGTTTCGTAGTCACTGATGTTGACGACTAATAGTATTACTTGTAATACTATCTTGGAGAGGTAAATAACCTGATTATGAGAAATCTCTTACGTACGCTAGTTTAAAGATTTCTTTGGGATCAAGAAGCGTCTATTATTATCGTTGGTGGAAAACTAGAATCTACATTGTTGTTTTAGTTTTCATTTAATGTTTGTTAACTCATGATTGCACCTATTTTGATTATTCTCGAGAGCCTTCTCTTCTGACATAAAGTCACTCAAACTAGATCAAGAGATTAATGGTAGTTCAGATTTGATTTTAGATCTGGCATTGACTTGTGATCATCCGTTGTTAACCAAATCCGTTTTGTACATGATCGATCATAAGTTGGAATCAAGATTGTTATTGTGCACGTACAGAAGACTAATGGAGATTTGAAGACAAGAAGATTTTTCTTATTGGTTTCGTATCTTTGTAATTTTCTTCATGCACAAACTTGATGGGGTCCGACTAGATCTAGTTTATCTTTCGATAGACTTGTTAATACTAGGCATATTTAGATCGCCAAGCTATCATCTGGTGGTACTCTTCAGTTCTGAATCTGGTAGTTCTGTTTGACTTGATCTGGTTAACTTGTTAATCCAGATATTGGAAGATCTAAACCCGATAAAGAAGTTTAATTGATTTTAAACAGAAAAGCATTTGTCACGCCCAACAACATATCTCTGATTAGTTTCCTAAGATAGGAGAGTGGTTACCAAACATATTAGTCATTCACTGTTTGGAACACTACCGAAATGGTTGAGTGCTTAAAGTCTTCAGATTGGTTGAAGCAACTTAAGATAATGGCCTTTATCTTAAGATTCACGTGCGTTGGCCAGATTGGTTGTAGGCACATGGATACTGAGATAACTAGGGGTAGTTTAATTGGTCTCAACTATATAAAGTTGGTAGTGTCTTTTTATAGCGACTTAATTTTGAGAGTATTCAAAACCATACTAAGTCTCGGGGTTTTTCTGTATTTGTGGTTTACTCGTTAACAAAATCTTGTTATGTGCTTTTACTTTACTTTCAGCATTATAATTTGTTTAAGTTATAATTAAAGTAATTGCACTTGTACGTTAATCCAAAACACTTGAGTTGATTCCTATAGTTTAAGGTTAGGTTTCGAACCTATACTTTATACCAAGTTTATACCTTGATGTTGTTATCTTCTTGAAGTCTCTGTCTATATTAGATCATGCAAGGTATATGAATTATAGGTTGATATCGAAAATATTGTGGTGTACTTGGTACCTTCGTCATTTTAATATTTATTAGAGAAGGAAAACATGAAAATATCTAACAATCTTTGTTTGGTGCGATCCAACCTATAGGAGATGAGTTAGAATGATTCGAAATTCAGTTAACGTACCGCCAAGATTTAGTGGTTCCAACTATCTGTGGTAGAAATCTGCTATGAGATCTTTTTTTCAGTCACACGATTTTAATACTTGGTTATTAGTCGTTGATGGGTGTGTCCATCCGAAAGTGAAAAGTTCGAAAACTGAGTTTAAACGCTTAGCTGACTACTAGAGTGAATAAAAGACCCTATAAAAGCAGAATTCAGATGGTTTAAATGCTATAATGCATGCAGTGAGTCGATATCTTCAGCATCATGTATTCATGTTCCAAACTTCGCAGGAAGCTTGAAAGAATCTTCAGACTGTATTCGAAGGTGATACAACAGAAAAGGAAGCTAGACAACTTGTGATTGAGAAAACCTCCGTATGGATGATAATGATACTTTTGAAGAGGTTCATGTTAATCTCTTTAAGATTGTCAATACTTTTTTTCTCACTTGGAAATACTATTTCTGTAAAAGATATAGTATACAAGATTCTCAGATTGTTACCATCTAGATACGAGTCTAAGAAAAATGCAATCATGGAAACAAATTATCTTTCAATTCTTTCACGCAACATACTTGTTAGAAAGCTAAAGATCTTTGATCATGAGTACCAATCTAATCATACCAAGGGTATGACTTTTAAAGTTGAAAGAGATCCCGAGGATTCATAGGAAAAATTAAATTGGCAGAGAATTCAAATGAATTGATTACAAGAGACTCGGATAATAATATTGATTCAGCAATGTCATTAACTACCAGACAGTTTCGAGATCTCTTAAAAAGAAGAAATAAGAGATTTGTAAAAGATAATCATCACACTACTCTTCCTCGTGATCGAGTTTCAGCCAAAAACCAAAAAGATCAAGGAGAAGATGATGATTATCATTCTTATTGCTTCAAGTGTAAAGGTTATGGTCATTTGGTTAAATAATGTCCCAATCTGGAAAAAAATACACTGAAAGTAAGGCTCTTTCCGTAAATCTTGATGGGACCTCAGACTTATATAACTCTGAAGAAGATAATACAACTAATATTGCACTAGTTGTTGATTTGCTTCCTTCACGTTTCATTGGTAAGCCAACCATTTTGAAAACGGATACATCTTCCGATGTTGAGAATTCTACCAGTGCAACGCGAGAGAGAATGACTAAGTGCTTAACTGTCAAAAATCTAAAAATTGATGAGACTCGTTCATGCAATTTAGGTAATCAAGATGATCACTAGGTCATGTTTAAAAAAAATCTTTCTTTTAAAACAGAGAGATGAGCAAGTCATGAACATGATAAAGAGTTATGATTCTGATCAATGTCATAGGTCTCTAAAATATTATGTGTATCGAGGTAATAAGAGAAGTCCTAAGATATATACTCCACTAGATCTAGAATACCCTGCGTAATCTGGAACCCATACTAATACCATCTAACCGGTATTAGAAGTGCGTCCTCACCAAGTGTGTCATTTATGTGTGAGGAAGCAAGATAAGGCACTACTTATGTAAAGTATGGGAATAAATCTAGTTGATAAAAATATATCTTGGAAATATTATTATTTTTGGGATGTGTTATATTTTCGGAAGTATGCATCATAGAAATATCGTTCCGGAGATTTATAAATGTTTTTGTTTCACAATTTATTCAACGAAAATATGAATCAAGATTCGATATATTCCCTTTCAAAGGTGTTTAATCTTAAGGACTTATTTTTGAATAGATCTACACCATCTCTCGATGCCAATAAACCTAAAAATAAGATCAAGAGGAGAGATTGGCTCAGCAAAAAGGAAAAGCAAAGATTTCTAAAGAAAGAACAATTTGTTGAGATAATGACTCAATTCTGTGTTCAAGCTAAAATAGAGTTGCATGCACTTGCAAAGTCATTTGCCAAAACATATCAACTGCAAGAGTTGTTTCTATAACAACTTATTGCTAAACACATCTTCAACGGATATTCGTATGATGTAATAACAAAATTTGCTATCGTAACCATATTTTTACTGCTCCACCGACCATGAAAAACCATAAACGTAGCAAGATGTTATCTTTTAACTAACCAGATTCAACATAAAATATTTGAAGTCAACTAACTTTAACTGATTTTAACTTTTTTTAACTAACTGTTTTCGGCTTAAGCGATTAAAATAACATTAAGTGTAACTAAATAAGCATAAACCAAAATATTATCGCTTCAAAATCCCAACTAATCCATATTACCAACCAAATAGGACCTGCAAACGAATATAAATTATATTCATTTCTTTGACTATTATTATCCTCCATTCTCTCTCACTCTGTGTACCACTCTTAAGATTAGATTTTGTCACAAATCAAAAACCAAAAAAAATAATCATTTTTTTGTTTTCATTTCGTTGATCCCTCTGTACTCATGATAAATCAAAAACGATAATGACGGTGTAAGAGATACCAGTAGTCACAGAGATCCAAATCTAAGGGGTGGGTTTCGTTTTTCCCTCTAGATTTATTTAGGAAACCTCAGTTTTTGTGTTTAGGTTTTCTTTGTAGGTTGTAATTGAAGTATAACTATGTGTTATATTGTTTGTAGGTTAAGGAAATCAATTGTGAAGAATCAACTGGTATTGAAGTAGATCATGATACAATTGAGTATGGCTGAATCAATTGTGAAGAACCAATTATTTCTCTAGAAAATCTATTGTGAAGAATCAATTGTTGCTTTGGGTATGACTGGTCTTTCTGGGATAACAATATATGTTCCAAATTTTTTTTTTTTCACTTTCTTGTGTGTATACTGACACTAATCATATGCTCCTTAATCTCTTGGGTTGTCAGTCTATGGATGGTTTTCAATAATGGTACACTTATTTCTATTGATATTGTAAAATGTGAAAAATCTAATATAAAATCCTCTCAAGTACAAACAATACAACTTCTAACCAAAATATGACGCAATATTTCAGCCACTTTTGCGCTCCTTTAATAACAAATATAAGTAATTTTGGCAGCATAAATGGCTTCTTTGGGATCAAGAAGCGTCTACTAGTATTGTTCGTGGGAAACTATAATTATATTGTTATTTTAGTTTTTAAGTGGGTCCACCTACCAGAAGGCCTGAAGGGAGGGAGTCCCTTTTATGGCCACTTTTTGTAAAATGAAATCTAACACAGATGTCTAATTTGATAAAAAGATTGGATTTGGTGAGACTTTTTTTTGGTGAAGCCTTTCTCATAATTCCCTATGTATCCTATTTTTCCTTATGTATCCTATTTTTTCAGGGGCATAATTGGCAAGCAAACTAGAATATAACATATCTAAAAATCCATGCCTTGGAATTTGACAAATTTTATCTCGTTGGAAAGCTTTTAAAGAGATCTACACAATGAGTGCAAACAACAATATCAAATTTAAAGTTTTTACGAAAAATTCGGAGGTGTATATCCTTTTAGGCACAATTTTTTGAAAATTGAATACACAGACATTATGCAAACCACCACAAAAGATGGATAACACATTATGAAGCTATATTTTGCTTTATGCATCAACTAAATTTCCGTTGCAACCAATAAAATGATGTACTCCCTCCGTTTCAGCAAAATTGATACTTTCACTTTTTCAATTTGGCTTATTTGTCTTCTGTTCGGTCGGCCCTCCCCACCGTGGCAGCGATTTTCTAGTTATCGATTTGATTGACCAATGGTTGTTAACTCTTGATTGCACCTAGTTTGATTATTCTTGATATCCTTGATCTTTTGACATTAGGTCACTCAAACTAGATCGAGGTATTAACGTTAACTTGTGATCATCCCGTCTTAATAGACTTTGTTCTGTGCGTGATCGATAATAAGTCATGAATCAAGTTTGTTATGGTGCAGGTACAAACGACTATTGAGTATTTGAAAACAATAATATTTTTCTTGTCTCGTATCTTTGTGAATTTCTTCGTGCACAAACTTGATCGGCTGGGATCCGACTAGATCTAGTTTATCTTTTGATAAACTAGTTATTGCTAGTCGTAATTTAGATCGACAAGATATCATTTGGTGGTACTCGTATCCGAATCTTGATAGTTATGTTTGACTCGATCTGGTTAACTTGTTTAATCCAGATCTTGGAAGATCTAAACCCGACAAAGGAGTTTAATTGATTTTTACATAAAACCCTTTGTCACACTCAACGTAGATATTTCTGATTGATTTCCTGAGACAGGAGAGTGGTTGCCAAACATATTAGTCTTTTATTATTTGGAAGACGATCGAAAGGGTTGGGTTCTTAAAGTCTTCAGAGAGACTGACGCAACTTAATATAGTAGACTTTATCTTAGGATTCACGTGGTTGGACAGATTGGTTGTAGGCACAGGGATACTTAGGAAACTATGTAACTAGGGGTAGTTTGCTTGGTCTCAACTTTACAAAGTTGGTAATATCTTTGTATAACGGCTTTATTTTGAAAGTATTCAAAACATGACTAGGTATTGAGGTTTTTCTGTCTTTGCGGTTTCATCGTTAACAAAATCTTGTTTTTTTACTTTACTTTCTGTATTATAATTTGAAAAGGCAAGGGTACCCAAATATACTTCAAGCTAAAACTTTTCCCTCCTATAAGTCCTTTTTCCGAAAGTGATTATCTATGGACTGAGTCAAGACAATACAACAAATCGATTCATACTTCGTGTGATCGTCTATGGATACGAGGTCGAGACAATACAACAACGAAGTATGTTTACTTGATACAAAGGTTCGAACTTAACCAAACACAATAAGATTGCTTATCAAGTAAATAGGAGTTAACTTTTGTGTGATTTACTTTAATTATAATGCAGAACTATAAAGTAAATGACACAACAAGATTTTGATAACGAGGAAACCGCAAATGCATAAAAACCCTGGGACCTTGTCCAGAATTGAATACTCTCAGAATTAAGCCGCTATACAAAATAAACTAACTTTGTATATTTGAGACCAAGCAACTAAACCTATAGTTCACCTAGTTCCGTCTGTATTCCCACTCCTCCAACCTGTAAAAACAAGTCGAGTACTTGGACCAATTCCTTTGGTTCGTATTCCAAACAGTAAAGGAACAACAAATCTGTTTGGTATCAACTCTCTTCAACCAAGTGATATGAGTTGGACAAAGGCTCTTCTTTTTATCTTAACATAAACTCCTTTTCCAGGTTTCAAGATCTATCTTATGTTCAATCACCAAAAGGTAATCGTCAAGATTTTGCTATCAATACCTTTAATACTAATGAAACGTATTGATGCCGATCTATACAACTATTCTATCAAAATACCACAAGGATAGATTGATTATAGTTGGATCCTCTTTTACCGAAACAAGTATTGTGCACACCAAATATTTATATAACTAAGTCAGAAATCTTCTATCTCTTCTTTGTCTTTAAATCTTCTTAGATCTTCAATAAACACCTGCACATAACTACTTGAATCTCTTGTGATCAATCACGCACATAACGAAGTTTGTTAACAACGGATTATCACAAGATCGTCTTTAGAACTAACAACCGTCTAAAGATCCTCGTCAAAACTTTGAATTAGTTTGAGTAAATCTTATATCAGAAGAGAAGATTCTCAAGCATAAAAAAACTAGGTGCAATAAAAGTTCAACCACCGTTAGTCAATCAAATCAATATAACAACAAAAGATAAACCTTAATTATCTAGTTTCCCACCAATGGTACACACTAGAGCTTCTCAATCCCAAAGAAGACTTTAAATTGAGCGGTCGTAAGAGATTTCCCCTAATTAGGTTATTCTCCTCTCCGAATAGGTGTCTACACCAGTAACAACAACAAATAGGAAGTTTGTTGTTACGAAGGATTTAGTTTGCTAGAAATGCAAACTCAAAGTATTTATAGACAAGGAAGTTTGGACACCAAGGAATTTCCAAAACCGAAAATATTCTCAAGATATTCAATAATAATTTTCCAAATTTCTGTTTTCATAATTCCTGAATCCTGAGAATGCTCTGTCCAAATTAACGATCGAAATATCCTTGGAAAATCTTTAACTAGTAAATGCACATTACTAATTATTATTTTCCATATATAATTAAAAACCTTAATTAAAAGATTCTTAACTTATTTAAATTCGATCATGGGATTTACTTCTTGTTAGCTGTTAAGGAATATCTTTGAACAATAAAAAATACGCATTACTACACGTGTTCAAAGTGTGTCGACATCCTTTATTTTGTAATTCATATTTCATACTTAATCACTTGAAACCGATTTACCACGCTTTCAAACAAGTTTAGAATTGGTTTATCTGACTTTCAGAACTATGTGATTGATCAAGTAACACTTAATCACAAATCATGGGTTTAACGGTTCTACCAAAACAAGTTTCGGTTCTACCTCCATGTGAGTACTATGCATAGTCACACTAGCTTATCAAACTTCGGTTGACTAGGTACTAGGATCGGTTCCCCACATATATATGGTATTTAACTTATATGTGTTGCACATGTCCATAGGATTGGTTCCCCTTTGCCTGAAAACGTGTTGCACATGTCCATAGGATCGTGTTCCCCTTTCTGCTATAAACCTTGTTATACCTCATACAAGGATTGATTCCCCTTTGTATGTGTTGCACATCTTACTAGTATCGGTTCCCCTTTACCCATATTCGGTCTTACACACACAAACTCGATCATGCCAACAGGTGATTATTTAAGACCAGTTTCATTAATAAAAGTCATACCAATACATAAGTCAGGCCTTATGTGAATAGTTTTACCAAGAACACAAAAAGTCATGAGCGGTTATACTAATCACACATATTGGTCTTTCATAAGATATGCAATGAAGAACAGCCCCAATAACGCATGACGATTTCCTTTTCGGTTCACAAAACAAGTTCATGAACTTAATTCCTTAAAACACATGTAAAATATTATTTCCTAAGATGAAATCCTCACCTCATACCCATACATAATCACAATAGCATTCGAATTATTATGGAGATGTCTTATCTACAAAGTTTAATGGTTAAGCAATAAACCTCGTATTTTATTCCTTAATACTATGTCTATCTAGAGTTCAAATATGCTTCGCAATTTTGTTTTCAATATGCACGACTTGAAAGATACGTTAGGGAATGAAACAGTTCAAGTCAAATATCACTAACCTCAAGTGGGAAAATGATGTCGTGGTTGTAGATCCTTACTTCTTCAAGTCTTCACAATACTTGTAATGTCTCATATCCTAATACTTTCAAGCTAACCTATACGAAGTTGACTCTAGTACATATAATCAAGCGACTCTTAAATAAGTTTTGGTTCACTAAAATATGACAACCAAACTTGACATACCAATGCTTGGTGGGTCCAACCGAGCTATGCTCTAACATAATTTGTTTAAGTTATAATTAAAGTAATTGCACTTGTACGTTAATCCTAAACACTTGGGTTGATTCCTACAGTTTAAGGTTCTATTTCAAACTAGAAACTATATACAAAGTGTATACCTTGTGGTTGATATCTTCTTAATAGTCTCTGTATATATTAGATCATGCAAGGTATCATACTTATAAGTTAATATCGAAAAGATTATGGTATACTGGGTACCCTCGTCATTTCAAGTATTATGTCGAATCTACGAAGTCCAATAGACGTATTATACTTCTTAACTCCGTATACCAAAGTTGTGTAAAAAAAAAAACTAGTATATATTTACTTGACACTTTGATCATAGTTAAATGATTAAGTCACCAGTACGATAGACGCTAGACAAACTTCGTATGTTATGTTTTCAATATAAACGACTTGAAAGAAATGCAGATATAAATGGAACAAGTCAAGTCTGTATTACTAACCTCGAACGGAAGGATGATGTGTTCGTTGATGTCGATACGTCTTCAGGTTATTTAGGGTAACACAAGCGAGTCTTAGTATTTCTATTATTCCTAGACTGACCTAACAAAGTTTAATCTAGTAATAAAATCAAGCAGCTTCGAGTTTTGGAACTAAAACATGACATCCAAACTTGACATACCAATGCTTGGTGAGTTCAACCGAGCAATGTTCTAACACCAGTAACCTGAGAATTCATAATATCTCTAGTTTTTGAAATAAAGCTATGAAAATTTACAACTTTATGTTGGAACACTACATTGCACTTCTCTGTCGATAAACTCTAGTAGATCTTTTAGCAATATCGGTATCTGTTATATATCCACTTTTATCATCATTGGACTAGAAAATAATCCAATCCTTAAGATTATTATGACTAATAAAATGGTTTAAAACTAGAGCTAGCCAAGAAACCCTCGCAAAGTCATACTATATTATGATATAAAAGACCGGTGGTTGCAACGCTTCCTCAAGCCTCCATTTTTCCTCCATGTCGATTAAATCCAGAAGATCTTGAATGCGTTCTCGAGCGACACGCAGGTACAAAATTGGCATGCCCCGTATGGCGCGGTCAGCCTCGCGAAGTGGAACATCAATTTTAGCTATCACCTCCTCAAACGTACCATCAGTCTCAGGTTTATTCACTTCGAAGCTTCTTTCAGGAGAGATGCCAGAGCGGTCCTTTTCAGCCGTCTCCATACTGAAAAAAGAGGTTATGATTATGTTAACAAAAAAAAAGATCATCACCAAGCAGATCAAGTTGTGGACGCAGAACAATACCTGGGGACAAAGAAAGAAACAATTATGCGATGAGAGAAGACTCAACGTCTTCTTTATATTTCATGAGTTAACAAGATCCCGTAGAAAAGAGGAGTCTTCACTTACCGTCCGCAAATGCTACAAATGCGGGATAACAATCAGTAGATGTTTATCGAATATTTGAGGGAAACTGCGGAGAGAAACGCATCCAGACCAAGAAGCAGGCCAAATTCTATCCTAGGGACTTGATTATTTCAATGTTCGGCTAATGGGAGAATACGAGCACACAGCGGGCCCACGTTCGAACGAAGCAAGCATAATAAGGCCGACACTTGACCAGAGCGAGTACAGTAACCGTCTCTCTCGACCGAAGCAGGCATGGCATGGTTGATTGAGGAAAGCAAGGCTCACACTCGAGCGGAACAAGCACGAAGCAACCTCTCAGTCGAAGCAGACACAACATGATCGACGTTCAATCAAGCATGCATGGTGGTCCCATGTTTATTCAGGTTTACACGTATCATGGCAAGGTTTTCTATGAGCAAGGGGTTTATCCCTGGGAATCGTGTCTACAAAGTTTTCCAAGTTATAACCAAAGGCTAGGCTTAGCATGCAATGATGGAAAAAGGATTCCCTATTTGGTTCGAACACCCAAGGAAGGAAACCGGTCCCACTCAGGATTCCATGCTTGCACCGGCATGTTCACATGTGCAATTGCTAGCGGTAGATCAAGGCTCTTCCGGATAAGCTCCCTTCATCTCGTCTTCTCCCATGTATTTGTCACCATCTCATGCCTACCCCACAATAATGTAACCATCATGTGCTAGGCAGGGGACTTAATGTTGATGGTGGATTTTAGTTCAGGGCTAAAATTGTAAAACCAATTTTTGTGCGGCCATCCTATAAAGGATAAAGCTATTTGATAAGTGATGAATACTTCTCCGCTTTGGTAATTCACATAGAATGGAGCATGTAGCAACAATCCCCAAGTATTCTGTGAATTTTGGCATTATTAATTAATGCATAAAAAGCCTTGTATTTCCTGTGCTATTCTCAGCAGAACTCTCATTGATGGTGCGGCATGATGACTGATTGTTACTCTCAGCAAAGTAACATAAATATCCAAGTATCAATAGTGAGGCATGCACGAAATACCCATATAGGCTACACCATTCTCTAACAAAGAGAATCATCTCTCGGAGTGTTATACTAGCCCGATTGAGCATCCAGACTGTCCATATCAGTCTCAGAAACGATCACAACCATCCAACTTCACCAGCATGATTGGATGGCTCAGATCTAATCCATAACTCTCAAGCAGGTATTGGAGTATTCACCACCGACCCAATGCGTGCCCCGCATGGTCGGCCTCCCCAAAACAGTAGCACAACTTTCTAGAACGTCCAGCCGAAGCAGAGAGGACGTGAAACCCTAAATTAGGGTTTATGGCACATTAGATGCATCGCAAAAATAGTGTCAACCATCCATCTTCGCATGCATAGATGGAGGGTGTAGATGTAGATTAAAAGGGCCCAGATCATGTCAACACAAACACCGTGGTCCCTCCTACATGCATTACCAATCAATCATGACCAACTATAGTTGGTCATTCCAGTTCGTGCGCCCAAACAAGGAATGATGCACGACCGGTGAAACCCTAATTATGGTTTGAACAATCGCGAGCGTCCATTTCAACTGATCGAATGAAGGGTCTAGGAGTCGATTAAGCAGGTCCAGTGAGTATCAACGTGATCACCGTGGGCCTATATATCTCCACACCCGATCGACCAAGGCATATCATGCTTGGTTGCCTCGATTCACATGCCCAAACTAGGCGTGGCAACACCTCCCAATTTCAAAACTAATCTCGACCACTCAACTTTGCCGGGCAAATTGAGTGGCTTAGATCACGTTTCTATGGGATATTAAGGTATGGATGTGTACACCAGCCCACCGTCTGTATAGCAGACTAATCGGCCAAGTCAGACCAAGCTTATTGATATCGTGCGGATTTTGCGGCACCTGATTTATGTCGCAAATTGATATCGACCACTCAACTTCACCGGACAAATTGAGTGGCCTAGATCACACTGTCACGGGACAATGAGGTATGGGCGCATACACCTTCATGTCGTCTACATGCATGCATGATCGGCCTGGCCAAAATCGTGTCCCAAGCTAGGATTCGACCAAGCTGAAGAGTGATGCTTGAGCATCTCTTCATAAACCCTAATTCCACTAACGGTCGCAGATGAGTGTCTCAAAGATCATCTTGTCCATTCAACTTCACCTGCTTGGTTATACAACCCTGGTCAGGAGTTAACTGGTCAATGAGGTATCGCGGTGATTATCATCCGCCACTCTACCACACCATGTGGTCGGACAAGAGAGGACTTGCTTGCGCAGCCTCCAAACCATCACATGAAGTAAGCTGGACATGATGCTATTTTAAGACGCTCAACAGTGATGCTTCATACATTCTGAATATATTCGATGCATTACCTGCATAAAATGCACACGATATTTCATAAATATCGACTTCCTAAATAACTTAGTTATTTAATCCAGCATCACATGCAGCTTTCTGTGGGTCCCACGATCCATACACTCGAGACATCAATCATGTCACAAACTGGGGGAAACATACTGGGGTATTGGTCTGGCGGATTACAGCGTGCAGCGCACAACGCGCCATCACAAGAACATGTCAGGAAGTTGTGGACAGTTAGTGATGATGGGAGAAGTGGGCAAGACTCATCGTGTAACACTAACACACGCAACTCCACTACTCCATCACTTCACTTTCTACACTTCCCACGAGAGACGTGGGTTATGTAGGATCAGAATATTGTTATAACAATATTCCTGCGAAATAAACAACAGTTCTGCGATACATCAATAATAAACAATAGTTCTGTGATACATCAAGGTGACATAAGGAATGACATATCGGATGAAAACGACAGAAACATGAGAAGAGCGTGACATTTTTGCGATGAATCGATAAAGCTTACGAAATATTAAGGCGGTGCCACCTGCGATTTATCGCAGGAATCTAGATCCAAAATTAAAGGGAATCTTAGCTGTAAATGAGCTATCATGAGCTGTAATCCACTATGTAAATGCATATATAAAGGAAATGAATAGTTCCATAGAGAGGGATGAATTTTTAAGGGCTAGGAAGGTTTTTAGGAGAGAGAAAATCTTTATCAAGTGTTCTGTGTTCTTGATTTTTGTAAAATTCCTTAAGATCATATTAATGAAAAATTGTCTTTAATCTTCAAATTATGTCATAAATATTAATAAATTCTTGAATAGGGTGTAGCGTGGGAATTCCTGCAACTACATTTTGGCGCCCAGAAACAGGGAGAATCAATTTGAAAATTTTCAAATTACAGCTTGAAGATTTGAAGAAATTATTAGAATTGAAGAAATGGTTAGAAGGAGAAGAAATACATCAGAACCACCAACAACAGTGAGAAGAAGTAAAAGAATTTCAGGGGAAGGAACAGGTGAATTGGAAGGATCTTTAAGGATCAGATCAGGAAGAAGTAGAGTGAGAAATGGAGCAGAAAATTCAATCCAACCACCTAATCAACAAACAGGAGCACAAGATAGAAATGTGGATTATGATAGAGTAAGTGTGCATACTTGGAGGTCGGATTCGATAGAAGAAGCAGAAAATTAAGAAGAGGAAAGAAATCAAGAAATGGATGGAGGACTAATTCATGAAGAGCATGAAGAAGTAGATGATTTGAGACAAAGGATACAGGAATAAAGAAGATTAGAGGCAGAAGAACGTGCCAATCTTACAAGGCAAAATCATGAATTAAGAATGGAAAATTTGAGGTTGCAAAACAGAAGATCGAGAAGCAGCATGAGATCAAATTCAAGATCATATAGAGAAGAAACAAGACAAAATCTCCCCATACAAAATATTGGCGAGAATTTGATAAATGATCGTTATATTCCACGCGGTGAAACTTTATACATTAGACATAATCAGGATGAGAGAGAAAATCAAGAAGAGAGAAGGAGAATGTTACGTGATGAAGAGATTCGAAGAAATCGTAGAATGATCGAAGATGATATTGAGAGGCATTATGTTGAGCAAGTACATTTAGCGGGAGAAAGAGAGAGATTGCGAGCAGAAGTAGAAGAACAAGAAATTCAAACAGCCTTGCGTCAGAATAATCATGATAATCGAGAACGAAGACGTGCGCAAAATCGTAATAATGATAATATCAATGAGGAATATGAGAGAATTCGCAGAGACATAGAAAGGCAACAAAGAGAAACAATAAGGGATGAGGAAATTCGCGGAGAGGAGAATGAAAGACAAATTAACTTGCAAGAAGAAGAAAATCGCAGAAGAAGGCAAAACCAAGATGTTGGAGAAGAAGCACGAAATATCGCAAGACAAGAGATACATGAACGCAGACGAAGAGAGGATGTGTTGAAAAGGCCAATGGAGCAAAATTCTGATAGGAATGAACAAATCTTGCTATAATTAGCAGAAATGAGAGGAATGATAAATAACAGAAGAGAAGGAGGAAGAAGACAACTTGATGAGGCAATCGAAGAAGCTGCGAAAACTCCATTTACTCAAGAGGTACAATTAGGAGGGATACCTCCAAAATGCAATTTACCGGTGTTGACCAGTATATTTGATGGGACTACATGTGCTGTCCAACATATCAAAGCTTATATTCGATGTATGCTACAATGGGAGAACCATGATGTCGTTTTGTGCAAGTATTTTGCGTCAAGCTTAACTGGCGAAGCACTGAAATGGTTCGAGAGTCTTCCCAAGAATACAATAACTTCGTTCATGCACTTGCAAACTACTTTCTTAGGAGCATACATCAACAATAACTTTACGCGACCTAGAATTGAAGATGTGTTTGGATTGAAACAGAGGGTTGGTGAGAGTTTAAAGCACTTAACGATAAGATGGAGGACAATGTGTAGTGAAATGGCAGGAAGAGTATATGAAAGATATCTCATTTTGTCCTTCATAAATGCTATGTTTGCGACAAATCTATTATACATCCAGGTCTTCAGAGTTAAAAACACAATCACTATGACATGAATCATGAATTGCAAGAAGAATATATCGCTTTGGAGGAAAAACAAAATGAGATGGAGTCTTATCCAATTCTCGCAGCACAAGTTTAGCCACACAAATGGAAGTTTGTTACCAAGGATGATTAATACAGTAGCAAGTACTTCCCAAAATCCGCGTGAGAAAATGGAGACTGATAATCAACATAAGATAGTAGCAATGGGGAGTAGAGATCAGGAGGAATTGGAAAAGGAGAGAAATTTTTATAGTCGCAATAACAATAATAAGGTCCCAAGGTTTGATCAACCGCATGAAACTTATGGTGGACAGAGGCAGAATTATTCAAGAGAGCAAAGAGGTCAGAGGAATATGTGGGAAGACATCAAATTGCCACCTTTAAATACCAGTATAGACAAGATTTGGGAAGCGATTATTTTGATGGAGAATATACCTTCACCCTGGAACATGAGGAAAGAACCACATCCCAGCAACCAAAATCAAGAATTTTGTCCTTATCATCATTTTCATGGTCATTCTGTGAATAATTGTAGGAATGTAAAAAGAATCATTTTGCGAATGATTGAACAGGGGAAATTAAATCATTTTCTAGCAAGATATTTACAACCGCAGCAATTGCCGCAAGCACCAGAAATTCGCAAAGTTAATGTTGCAAAAGAAGCCGAAACATTTGTCATTGAAGTAGGAGCTACAGCAAAAAAACCTATTTTGAAATTCAATTGTACATTCGCAGAAAACGATAGAGGATTTCCATGACAATGTTCTAAGTAGAGTATTTGCAAGGGATATAGAGGGAAGAGAGGTGATAAATATTGCGAAGATTTCTCCATTAGCAGAATGGCAGAAGCAAGTTATTTCTTTTACTGCAGAAGAGATACCAGAGCCTGGGAAGATGCATGACAACCCATTGGTGGTGAAGTTAGAGATAAATCCAAAATACAGAGAATAAGAAGAAGAAGATGATAGTGACGCAGCAAGTGATTCTTGGGCAATAAATAAAGTTTTAATTGACACTGGTAGCTCGGTAGACATTTTATTTTATCATACTTATCGCACAATGGGTGGAAGAGATGATGAGTTAATCCCTTCAACTTACAAGATCTATGGTTTTAATGGCACTGCAAACAAGCCAAAAGGAGAAATTACTATGGAAATTCCATTGAACAAGGTATCTTCAAAAATCAAGTTTTGTGTAGTGGATATAGAATCTCCTTACAATTACTTAATTGGAAGACCATGGCTCCATGGGATCTTGGGCATATCATCAACATATCATCAATGCATAAATTTTCCACATCCTCATGGTATTGGGATAATTAAAGGTGATTGGTTTGAAGGCAAAAAGTGTTATGAAGTTGACATTAATACTTGCGAAGAAAGAAATGCCCGAAATCGTAATTGGCAACATAACATGAGGCAAATTCAAAGAGCTGAAAAATTGATGGTGGACAATATAGAGTTGCGGGGAAAGGATATATTACAAGAATAGTTTGTGTCCCAAAAGAATCAATCGTGATTAATCATGCGAATATGGGAAAAAGTGGAAATCTTCATTCTTCGCGGGAGAACAAACAAGTATAAGGTGTTGCGATAAATCAAGTATCAAGAAATTGCGAATAATCATTCGTCACAGAAGAAAAGAAGTGCAACAGTATCATGTTGCGAACAATCGAAAAACAAGAACATCAAAAAATGTGCACACAGAATATTAAAAGAAAAACTTTGCTCAAAAATAAGAATTTTTCTATTAAAAGAAAAAGATGATGATTTCGAATCATATAAGAATTTTTAATGCAAATGCATAAAATGGGAGCAAATCGCCTAAAAATATATAAAGAATGGGACGAACTTTTATGGCGTACATCTTAGTTCGCGGATTCTATTCCGTAAGAGGCAATGTCCTTAAAGTGCGTCATAAGGGGGGTATCTCTTTGCATGGCTATGGGAAAGGCTATACCGCTGCTGGAACCTAGTCATGGAGATTTGGGATTATAGAAAATCCATCCGGGAGAGATAACTTGGATTCCCAACTATATAAGGTTATACCCTGGTTGGGCGCCCGAGAGTTTCTCCTAAGGAATGCAACGTATGATCAAGGTGCCGAGGTACACGGTTGAGCTGTGGGTGCCCGGGATGGATGCACCTACCCTGGCCATCCACGACAAGTCTTGGCTTACGATGTGTTCGGCCCGAAGAAAACCCCACTTAGGGTGCAGTCTTGTAACTATAAGCCGTATAAGGCATAAAGGACAAGGCTGCGAAAACAACTGGTTGTTGGCAGAACCGGATGGGAAAGTGCTAGTCTTGTATGGCCGATGTATAATCCTTGAAGGGGCAACCGGGGGGAGAGATAAGGGCGATACCCTCCATTAGGGAGCTGTGTTTCAAAAAAGACGGCAATGTCATAGGACTTTATATTCGCAAGAATATTTAGGCCCGTCATATTGTCGCGTGACACAGACAACAATGTCATGGGACTTTATATTCGCAAGAATATTTAGGCCCGTCATATTGCAGCGTAACTGGCCAAAAAGCCTAAAGAGAAAAGTTAAGATGAGATCAATGGGTTTTTGCGATAAAGATCAAAAGATGAAATAAATGAAATTAATAATAAGAGGATATAAATCGCAAAGACGTCCTGCGATTTCATCGCAAAGACAGCAATGTCATAAATCTTAAAAGGCAAAGAGAGAATAATCTCACAAGGTGGCTTAGATTTATCATATTGTCGCAAAGATTAAAAGTAAATGATAAGGCAAGATCAATGGATTATTACATGAAAAAGTAAGAATATCCTGCGATCTTGTCGCATAAAAGTGGCATAATAAGACCTTTAACTAGGAAGGCGAAATAAGACCACAAGAAAAATTATATTTGCGAAGCATATAACAGATTCTTCGCAGAAATATTTGTGATAATTCATTTATCATATTGCAGATTAATAACAAGAGGCAAGTATGGGAATGATGCATAGAATGGTTAAATATTGTTATTCATCATTATATGATAAATTCATATAAATAACAGACAGATAGAAGCAAAAAAGGTAATTTATATATTGAAAAATATCAGGAGTTGCAAATACCTTGCAGAAAGAGTATTACAATTTGTCGCAGATAATTACCGCAAGAAAGAAAGAGAGAAATACAGGAGAAGATCAAAAAGAAAAAACAAAACTATTGAGATTTATTTTCATCTTTATCTTCATCTTCGTCTTCATTATCTTCATCGTTAGTTCCTTCTTCATCTTCGCTTTCATTCTCATCTATATCAGCCTCACTGTCAGAAATAACTGGTACTTCAGAACTGGTCGTATATTATCCAAGAGACAAGGATATAGACTAAGAGGAAGATCATTATCTTTACAAACTTTCTCAATAGCATTATTGCGAACGGTGACAAGATTACTACGCAAATTGGAGTTGGATATCTTTATTTTCTCTCGCAGTCTAGAGATTTTATCATTGCAGGAAGCAAGATTTTTCGCAAGACCACTTTTTTATTCTTCAAGTTCTGCTATCCTTGTGGAATGTTTTTCTTCAGATTCTGCGATGATACAACAACAAATTAAAAATTTGTTGAAAATCTACAAAAAGTATAAAGATGTTAGAGGAGCAATAAATAACCTTCTCTTTCATGAATCATTTCTTGTATCAAGGTTGCTTGCTCGGTATGAAGACTGACATCTATCGCTAAGTTTTTCCTAGCATTATCGAGAATTGTCGCAGCCCATGCGAATTCATCATCATTTTGAATGAGAAGATGGGAACGAATTTGTTTTTCTCTCTTAAGAAGTTTAATATTTTCATCCTTAAGTCTATCTCTGTCAAGTTCAGTATCAATAAGGGTATTGCGAAATTTTGATAGAGCTTCAGCGCCTTGAAGAGTAATGCGTTCTTTATCCTTCTCAAGTTCACTCTTCTTGGCTTTTAAGACTTTGAATTTTTCTCTAAATTCATCTATGCAAGTCTTTAAACTATTGGACATACTCAAGGTAGATCTATAGTCCATTCTCATAAGGGAAACATGATGTTTAAGCTCATCAAGAGACAGAGTATTAATTTTTTCGTCTGAATAATTATTTAAAGCGTCATTAAGACGCTGAAGAAGAGTGGTTTCATATATGGGTTCATCAAAAGAATTGAGAATAAGAGCTTCATCAGTAAGATTATAGGCATCTGCAAAATGGTTTGCTCAAATAAGCTAAAATAGCGAGAATAAATAAAAGTAAAAAAAAAAAAAAAAAGAGATTCATACCAATAACTTGTTTGCAGAATTTCTCCTTGTCAACTAATTTCTGTTGAAGAACTTTAATTTATACTTCAAGCGATTTGTTTTTATTAAGAAGCTCAGTATTTCCAGATACTTCCAGTTGTTTACATTTTTCGCGAAGAAGGGATATTTCAACTTCATATTGTTTATCTTTCTCACGAAGTTTTGTATATTCAGATTGTGAATCAGTAAGCCTTTTCTGCGATGTTGATAATCTATTTTCTAATTCTGAAGCAACAGAAAAAGAAGCTCTAGCAGTCTGCGATAGAAAAGAGAAAATGAGTGAGGATAAGTAAAAGATCTTCGATACTCATGATAAATGTAAAATTTACTACAAGAAAAATAAATGAAAGGGGCATACCAGCGAAGTTAGCGCGTGAAGAAAACTTGAGTCGATAAATCTTGAAACTCCTTTAAGATCTTTATTATTAGTCAAGATCGAAGCATCGCAGATTTTCGAGAGATAATCGCAAGTACGAGTGATATCATCCTCACCAACACCTTGCATGGGGTTCTTAAAAATATTTTACAATTGATCCATTGGAGTCTCAGGTTGAGAGAAACCCATCGCAGATCTAATTCTTGTGGAAGAAAAATGTGTTGAAGTGCCCACAGTGACATCATGGTTTACCCCATCATTTTCTTCAAGTTCATTATCTTTTTCAGCGATAATAGAAGTCTTTCTAAGTGGAATAAGTGGTTGAGTTTTTCTTCTCTTCTCTGGAGGACCGTCTGTGGTTTGATTTTTATTGCGGCGAGGGGAAGCACCAGAATTTTCATTTGGAGTTAATACTTTTTTGCCTTTATCTTTGGCTTCAACCATCGCTACAAATGGAATTTCCTTGAAAACAATCACACATAAAGATAAGAAACAGGGGCAACAATATATTGTTAAGGGTTATAAAAGAATGTTTCTTACTTCATCTGTGAAGGTTTTCAAAATTTGTAGGAGATTGGGATTCCCAGTACTGGCATAGCTAGCCTTCATTTTTTCAATCTGATAAAAGATATTTCAATAATTAGTAAGAATAATATATCTATCTAAATTTGCGAATAATGAAAAAATTTGCGAGATATACCTCAGAATTCTTTTCAGTCCAATTAAAAACCCAAGGACGATACGACGCAAGATTCGAAAGATTCGCAAGAATATCAAGAGTGCCAAAAATATATGGACCTTCAAGGAGGAGAGGAAATTTGCACCACTTATCATCTTTTGAGAAGCGTGGACCTTGGTTTCTACTTGAATGATAATCTATATCTTGCATAAGAATTTTATCTTTCTCAACTTTTTTATCCTTATTTAAACGAACAGCCCAACACGTGCTCTCTTTCTTCATGGGAATTACTTGATAATTCGCAAAGAAATTCTCCACGGTATATTTCGCTGGAATAATTGGGATATCTTCAAAATCAGGATGTTTCGCAGAATCAGGATAGCGAAATCCTTTACCAGCTCCACGGGAGGCATATTCAAGAATGAGACGAATACAATCTCCACTTAATTGGTAGATTGCTCGTGAAAGTTTAGCATGAGAAATAATTTTATAAAAAAGAGGGAGTTCTGGGTCATAAAGAGGGATAGGAAGTCCAGCTTCTAATTGACCTAGCGAAATAAGGATCTTCTCATTAGAAGAAGTAAATCTTGAAGCTAGATCAATGGAGAGATCAGAGTCTGAAGATTGGCCAGGGATCTCAGAAAGTGCAAAACCTAAAGTTTGAAGTTTCTGCTGGTGTTTTTTCAAAGTGGGTTGACCTAATTTTTTATCAGGGGCCATTACTTAGTATGGGAATGATGATTTAGATGAAGAAGAATAAAGAAATAAAATTGAAACAGTAATAGATCCGGAATTTTCGGAAGAAGATGAAGAACAGTAGAGTTGCAGAGAAGGAGTAAAAAAGAAAAGAAAAGAGAGAGTAAAAAGAGGAGGGGAGATTAGAGAAGAAGATATTTATAAGAAAAGAAGAGTCTCGAGAACATCAATGCATTTAATGAAGAAAAGACATGAATGATCAGAATTCAACGGTTGAAAAAAGACGTGTCAAGGGATTAAATGATAGAAAAAACACACGCGTAGAGTATTTAGCGATGGATGCAGAGACGTGTCAGAATGAAGGGAATGTGAAAAGACAAGGAGTTGCGGCAAATCAAGAAACTTAAATTCTCATGATCTTTATCTTCTTCGCGGAAAATATATGATAAGAGGCAAGATGTAGGATCAGAATATTGTTACAACAATATTCCTGCGAAATAAACAACAGTTCTGCGATACATCAATAATAAACAACAGTTCTGTGATACATCAAGGTGACATAAGGAATGACATATCGGATGAAACGACAGAAACATGAGAAGAGCGTGACATTTTTGCGATGAATCGATAAAGCTTACGAAATATTAAGGCGGTGCCACCTGCGATTTATCGCAGGAACCTAGATCCGAAATTAAAGGGAATCTTAGCTGTAAATGAGCTGTAATCCACTATGTAAATGCCTATATAAAGGAAATGAATATTTCCAGAGAGAGGGATGAATTTTTAAGGGCTAGGAAGGTTTTTAGGAGAGATAAAATATTTATCAAGTATTCTGTGTTCTTGATTTTTGTAAAATTCCTTAAGATCATATTAATGAAAAATTGTCTTTAATCTTCAAATTATGTCATAAATATTAATAAATTCTTGAATAGGGTGTAGTGTGGGAATTCCTGCAACTACAGGTTAGGCTCAAAGACTTGTATAAATAGGTTCTCCTCCCTATTTTCCAGACAAGGACAAGACAACCTAGAAATCAAGTGTTAATACAATTGTATTCAAAACACCCAAAGCCTGCTTGCGTTATTCGTAAGCCTGCTCACCTTTCTGTTACAAGTCATAAAACATCATACTCCTTCACAATCTCAACACCTTCTTCGCTTCCCTCCCTAAGATCAACCCCATCCCCTTCACTTTGTGACCGAAACAAGCTTGGAACGTCCATTTCTTGGTTTAGGCCAGAATTGTATAAATTGATCTCTCGAATCAAAAGCACTCCCATGCATTGCATTTGTTTAAGGTTTAAACTAATTTCTCATCCACACACCCCAAAATTACCAAAACCGGTAGAGATAGTTTTCACCCATAAATAATTGGCGACCACGGTGGGAGATTAATCTCTCGGTTGCAAGATCCAATCTGTTCAAATTGCAAGATGGTAGAACTTAGGTCAGGATCAGCGAACAATCCCGATGGAACTAGCTCCGACAACACTCTTGGTATTGATGTCCCTGTCAGTGGAGCTGTTGCACAAAACGTGATCAATACATCTCGTGGAGCTGTCTCCTCTACCACTAACACCAGCGGAGCAGGAGATATTCCAGTAGGTGTGACACCTCATATCACCAGAGCCATAGCAGATGCAAATCCAGGAATTTCTTCAAGCGTAACGCCTCCGGTCGTCACCAGGATAACTGCTACTCCTGCATCAGGTCGAGGGGATGGAGGAACAAGAGGTAGACAACCCCCCATTACCATGGTAGATTTGATGGAAAGGAAAGAAGTTTTTGCTAGAGCCCAAACAGATATGGCTGCGACTCAGAAAGAGGTACTTACTTTTCTCAAAACTTTAACCGAACGATTGCCGCAGGGGCCATGACATCCCCTGGAGCCAACAAGGAAAATGTTCGATGCACCCGGGGTAGGCACTTCAATGGTGCGGGCCCATATAGACGAGGAAGCTCGTGATGCTCCTGAACGCCCAAGAGAAAAAGACCAGCCATCCAACTTCATTACGCGTGAGGACCTGGAGCGACTCCTCCAAAACCGGGGTAAAGGAAATACATCGGACATGCACTAGCATCAACCTCCATATCCTCAAGACGTGCAACGAATTCCCCTTCCAAGAGGCTATACCTCTCTTTAATTTTCCCTTTATGATGGTACTGGTAAAACTCGTGAACATGTCTCTCGATTTTTGTAGTCTTTAGGGGAACACGAATACAATCATGTTCTCCACCTAAAAGAGTTCTCGAAGTCACTTACCGGGAGATCATACACTTGGTACAACAACATCGCACCTAACAGTGTGTCCAATTGGAGTGAAATGATCAGTGCCTTCTACAGAAAATATTTCTTCGTGTTTGAGAAGGTCACCTTTTCATACTTGGGAAGAATATTTCAACGGAGCAACGAACATCCGAACGACTTCGTTAAGAGGGTCAGGACTCAAGCATTATATTGTCATGATCTGAATATCACTGAACGCCAGTTGGTGGAGTTATGCATTAATGTATTGATTCCCATATACCGTGCTTTATTGGAGAATTTGGTCTTTCAAACATTTTCTGAGCTCCATGAAGCCGCTAAGTGATCGGCCATAACATCCCCAACATTGTTGGAAAGAACTAAAATCGTCCAAAATGAAGATACGCGTGAAATCCGCCGAAGAAGTCGTCTCATCAACAAGCAATACAACACCGGTACCTCTGTGAGCGTGGTAGGCGAAGGAGGAAATAGGAAAGCGTCAACAATAGAACAACCTCCCAAGCGTACAACACCATCACGTATGACTTCGTCTCGAAAGGGAGCAGACAAGGCTCATGTGCAAAAATCCGGAGACACAGTTCCAGACTTCCCCTTTCCTATGAATGAAGTCATAGAACTTATAAAAGCATGGATTCAAGACAACGCGATCAAGCTACCACATATTAGACGCCCACCGACCGAGGACGAGATGGCAAGCCCCAAATATTGCTGCTACCATAGGTTTGTACATCACCCGACCAAAGATTGCAATAAGTTGAAGCAAATCTTTAGAGAAAAAGTGGAAGCAGGAGAGCTCCAGTTAGGAAATGAAGGTATTCATAGGGATCCTCTTCCTATTAGGAGCTGCATGATCACGGGGGATTTTGTCCGCAAGACTGTACAATCTATTATTGAACATTTATGTGAAATCTTATATCTCTCCAAGGGACAATGTCAAGACATGTTCGCAGCCCTCAACCATATCGTGTTAGGCAGGCGTTTGTATCCAGAAAGGGAAGCAGTCTCGGAGCCACAATGTTTCCTAGAAAATACGACCAACAAGGAGAACTGAGGACTCTTAACCATCACTCGTTTGAAGGATGTTGAGTTCGACAGTACATTGATTGATGCAGCCTCCGAATTCAACATCATCACTGTCAAGACTCTGAGGGCCGCAAGGATTTCAAAACAAGAAGCTACCCGCAGCCCAACCGTGATTAGGATCCCAGAAGGAGAACTCAGAGATGCCTATGGATGCATTGACCTTGAAGTTAAAATCGGTGATGCTCTAACACAGGCTAAATTTTACATAGTAAAAGAGTATCTGAATTATGACATGATCTTGGGACGCCCGTGGATACACGACAACAAAACAATGCTGGGAGTGTGTCCTTTGCCGATTTCAGTACCTAAAAGAATCCCCAACGAACCGTTTAATCCTGAAGATTGGTTGTTTCCGTATCAACACCTTGCAAATATGATGCAACTTCCTCGAGAAATACCGAATTCGTACCTTAAAAGTTTCCGAGCCCTAGTAAGTCTCATTGAACAACCTTTTTTATAAACAGTAAAACCTCTTCCTGCTGAGGCTCGGGGACTTGTGTCGATCAACAACCTAACCGCCACTAAGAGATGTGAATGGGGTGACGGCCCTTTCAAACATTTTTCCAAGAGCTTGGAAGCAGTCAGAGACAACGTGTCCCAAAAACAAGATGTTATACCAAGTCCGAATTCGTTTCAAATTGGAGACCTGGTAGCAAAGAAGACCACATTTCAAGTTGGGAACGTGGCGGTGAAAATAGCTGACCAATCTGATTTGTCGGCAACAAAGGAAGATGAACCATATTTGGTAGCATATGTCATCCTAGGTGGCTATTGCAAGATCATCAACGCTGACAAGATTGAGGGCGTGACGATCCACTCGCGATGGCTTATACCCTACCACACCTAGAAACGTTGTGCTACCATTCCTCTACAACGTTCTGTGGTGGTTCTTCCAACATTCCTCCAACAATTTTCCTTTCCGTGCTATTTTGTAATCTCTTTAGAATGATTGCGTTACTTGGATTCATAATTATTAGGGTTCCAATTTCTCAATTAATCAAAGTATTATTTCCTTTAAAAAAAATTTACCCATGGGCATGACATAAAAATCTAGGTTCAACCTGAGTCATCATCATTACCCACCAGATTAAACCAGAGAACCCTAAAAAGAAAACACTTCACACCTTTAAGGAAATGTTGGAGGAATAGAATATATGCAAAAGAAAAAAGGAAAGCACCTAGAACAGTCTATGCCAGCTTACGCCAAGAGATCGCAGACAAACTTACTCTATGAGGGCGCGAACAGGTTCATGGTATTGTATGGCATTACTTATCTTATCACAAGAATCACATGCAATCACATAAAGGCACACCACTGTGGCTGAGAAAGCTCAGACGCAGTCTTAATGAAGGATTTGTCTCAAAAATAGCATAAATAAAAACCTTGTTCAAACAAGCGAGCAGAAATAAGAGAACCTTGAACTCAACCGCCATTTAGTGCAAGGAGAAAAGTGTTCACGAAATTATGGGAAAATACTCAGAAAAGAAAAAAAGAGAAATAACAGGAAGATTTAGTCATCAAGGAGATCGAATGTGTATTCTCTACCATTGGAGTTTGGATCAATGTCATCATGAGTCGTCACTACTTCTTCCTTCGGGTCTGCCTCAGCTTCCGCTTCGGGTATTTCTGCAGTAATGTTCTCCACAACGTCCTTAGTGGGGGCAGCTTCCATATCTTCCTCAAGAGCCGCTACAACATTGAAGATCGTGCTGATAATGTTCGGGATCTCGGACTCTACGTATCAGAATCAAGGATGATTACACCATCACGGATCGAATAATCATATATTTCTTCCCTTGGAGGTCGTTCATGTTCAACCCTTCGCCTTTTCATACGTGCATCAAATCTTTCAGCTCTTGCGCTTACCGATGGTTGCGACACTTCCTAAAGCCTCCATTTTTTCCCCATGTCGATTAAAGCTAGAAGATATCGAATAAGTTCTCGAGCGACACGCATGTACAGAATTGGCATGCCCCATATGGCGCGGCCGACCTCGTGAAGCAGAACATCAATTTTAGCCATCACCTCCTCCAACGCACCATCAGTCTCAGGTTTATTCACTTCGAAGCTTCTTTCGGGAGAGATGCCATAGCATTCCTTGCCAGCCGCCTCCATCCTGCAAAAAGATCTTATGATTATGTTAACAAATTTTTTTTTATCACCAAGCAGATCAAGTTATGGACACAGCGCAACACCTGGGACAAAGAAAGAAACACTTATGCGATGAGAGAAGACTCATCATCTTCTTTATATTTCACGAGTTAACAAGATCCCGGAGAAAAAAAGAGTCTTCACTTACCGTTCGCAAAGGCTACAAATACGGGATAACAATCAGTAGATGTTTATCTAATATTTGAGGGAAACTGCGGAGGGAAATGCATCCAGACCAAGAAGCGGGCCAAATTCTATCCTGGGGACTTGATTATGTTAATGTTCGGCTAATGGGAGAATACGAGCATACAACGGGCCCATGTTCGAACGAAGCAGGCATAACAAGGCCGACACTTGACCAGGGCGAGCGCAGTAACCGTCTCTCTCGACCGAAGCATGCATGACAGGGTTGATTGAGGCAAGCAAGGCTCACACTCGAGTGGAACAAGCACGAAGTAACCTCTCGGTCGGAGCAGACACAACATGATCAACGTTTAATCAAGCATGCACGGTGGGCCCATGTTTATTCAGGTTTACACGTATCATGGCACAGTTTTCTATGAGCAAGGGTTTTATCCCTGAGAATCGTGTCTACAAAGTTTTCCAAGTTATAACCAAAGGCTAGGATTTACATGCAACGATGGAAAAAGGATTCCCTATTTGGTTCGAACACCTAAGGAAGGAAACCGGTCCCACTAAGGATTCTATGCTTGCACCAGCATGTTCACATGTGCAATTGCTAGCGGTCGATCAAGGCTCTTCCGGGTAAGATCCATTCATATTGTCTTCTCCTATGTATTTGTCACCATCTCATGCCTACCCCACAATAGTATAACCATCATGTGCTAGGTAGGGGACTTAATGTTGATGGTGGATTTTAGTTCAGGGTTAAAATTGTAAAACCAATTTTTGTGCGGCCATCCTGTAAAGGATAAATCTATTTGATAAGTGATGAATACTTCTCCACTTTGTTAATTCACCTAGAATGGAGCATGTATCAACAATCCCCAAGTATTCTGTGAATTTTGGCATTATTAATTTATGCATAAAACGCCTTGTATTTCCTGTGTTGTTCTCAGCAGAACTCTCATTGTTGGTGCGGCATGATGACTGATTGCTACTCTCAGCAGAGTAAATGAATATCCAAGTATCAATAGTGAGGCATGCACGAAATACCCATACAGGCTACACCATTCTCTAACAAAGAGAATCATCTCTCGGAATGTTATACTATCCCGATTGAGCATCCAGACTGTCCATATCAGTCTCAGAAACGATCACGACCATCCAACTTCACCAACATGATTAGATGGCTCAGATCGAATCCATAACCCTCAAGCAGGTATTGGAGTATTCACCACCGACCCAATGCGGTCCCCACATGGTCAGCCTCCCAAAAATAGTATCACAGCTTGCTAATACGTCCAGCCGAGGTAGCGCGGACATGAAACCCTAAATTAGGGTTTGCGGCACATTACGTGTGTCGCAAAAATAGTCTCAACCATCCATCTTCGCAGGCATAGATGGAGGGTGTAGATGTAGATTCAAAGGGCCTAGAGCATGTCAACACAAACACCATGGGCCCGCCTACATGCATGACCGATCAGTCAGGACCAACTATAGTTGGTCGTTCCAGTTCATGCGCCCAAACAAGGCATGACGCACGACCGGTGAAACCCTAATTAGGGTTTGAACAATCGCGAGCGTACATTTTCACCTGATCGAATGAAGGGTCTAGGAGTGGATAAAGCAGGTCTAGTGAGTATCAACATGATCACCGTGGGCCCATCTATCTCCATACCCGATCGGCCAACGCATATCATGCCTGGTTGCCTCGATTCTCACGCCCAAACTAGGCGTGGCCACACTTCCTAATTGCAAAACTAATCTCAATCACTCAACTTTGCCGGACAAATTGAGTGGCTTAGATCACGTTTCTATTGGATATTAAGGTATGGATGTGTACATCAGCCTACCGTATGTATACCAGACTAATCGTCCAAGACTGACCAAGCTTGGTCGTCTCGAAACGCGCGACTGAAGTAGGCATGATGTGCGGATTTTGCGGCACCTAATTTCTGTCGCAAATTGATCTCGATCACTCAAATTCACCGGAAAAATTGAGTGGCCTAGATCATACTTTCACGGGACAATGAGGTACGGGCACCTACACCGTCATGTCGTCTACACACATGCACGATCGGCCTGGCCAAAATCGTGTCCTTCACGATATTTTATGAACATCGACTTCCTAAATAACTTAGTTATTTAATCCAGCATCACATGCTGCTTTATGTGGGTCCTACGATCCACACACTCGAGACATCAATCATGTCACAAACTGGGGGATACATACTGGGGTATTGTTCTGGCGGTTTACAATGTGCATCGCACAACGCGCAATCACAAGAACGTGTCAGGAAGTCGTGGACAGTTAGTGATGATGGGAGAAGTGGGCAAGACTGATCGTGTAACACTAACACACGCAACTCCACTACTCCATCACCCCACTTTCTCCACTTCCCACGAGAGATGTGGGTTAGGCTCAAAGACTTGTATAAATAGGTTCTCCTCCATATTTTCCAGACAAGGGCAATACAACGCATAAATCATGTGTTAATACAATTGTATTCAAAACACCCAGAGCATGCTTGCGTTATTCGTAAGCCTGCTCAGCTTTCTGTCACAAGTCATAAAACATCCTACTCCTTCACAATCTCAACACCTTCTTCGCTTCCCTCCCTAAGATCAACCCCATCTCCTTCACTTTGTGGCCGAAACAAGTCTGGAACGGCCATTTCTCGGTTTAGGCCAAAATTGTATAGATTGATCTCTCGAATCAAAAGCACTCCCGTGCAGTGCATTTGTTTAAACTCATTTCTCATCCACACACCCCAAAATTACCAAAACCCGTAGAGATAGTTTTCACCCATAAACAGTAGTTATCTTGGATAACCACTTAGATTTATACTTATCTCCCCAATATTTGCATATATCCTGGAAGATTCATGTTTATCTTCATCATATTTGTACACATCTTGAAAGATCCATGTCTATCTTGTCAAGATTTGCATTTATCCAAGAAGATTTGTATCTATCTTGTCAAGATTTGCATTTATCCAAGAAGATATATATCTATCTTACAGATCTGGATATATCTTGAGAGATTAAAATCTATCTTCCCCAGATTCATAATTATCTCAGAAGATCTATGTTTATCCCTTTGAGACTTGTACTTATCTTTAATGGTTTCCATAATAAACCATTAGGCCTCTTTAATAAGTCATTTTTTGGTTTCCTTAATAAACCATTGGGTTACCTTGATAACCCCGCCGGGCTTCTCTAATAAGCCATTTTTGGTTTCCTTAATAAACCACTGGGTTACCTTGATAACCCAACCGGGCTTCTCTAATAAGCCATTTTTGGTTTCCTTAATAAACCACTGGGTTACCTTGATAACCCAGACGGGCTTCTCTAATAGGCCATTTTTGGTTTCCTTAATAAGCCATTGGGTTACCTTGATAACCCGGTCGGGCTTCTCTAATAGGCCATTTTTAGTTTCCTAAAATAAACCACTGGGTTACCTTGATAACCCGGCCGGGATTCTTTAATAAGCCATGGTTTCCTTAATAAACCACTGGGTTACCTTGATAACCCAGCCGGGCTTATTTAATAAGCCATTTTTGGTTATGTGGCGCTTGTGTGCCCCGTACGTCAATCATTTTATGATGGTACAAACACTAGGATCTTCCATAATTTAATATAAATTTTTCTCATAACAGGTTCAGTAGGAGATTGACTATTTTTCTCTTCGTACATATTCCTATAAGCATATTTCACAGAAACTTTTTCATTCTTCTCCAAATTCCAAACCATTTTGCGGCATCGTTTTGGTCAAGATAGACAGAGATTTTGCTGATAAGGTCTACCACCTCCGGGGAGAAGAGTTGATGGAGGAAAGAGTAATATTAACCACTACCAGAAGAATTGCAAAGATTGTTCACATGGATAAATTAGTGAGAGATTAGGGGTCCATCAATCATACCAAGTTCGAATTCTTTCACAATTACTTAAATGCCAATAACTATTTGCTTTGACAAAATTCAGCTCTAAAAAATAGGCCAAATTGAAAAAGTGAAAGTAACACTTTTCCTGAAACGGAGGGAGTATTATTCTTCCAACTCCAAAAAGAATTATTTTTTTCTCAGGACTAAAAACATACCCATTACTGAAGTATTTAGATTCAAGAGCTTTGACCCATACATCCTCCGTTCTAGTACAAAGCCTCCTAGCAATTTTTGCAAGTAGCGCTTTGTTAAACAAATGCATATCCCTGAAACCCAAGCCCCCATCATGCTTATGCTTATGTCTGCAATGGTTACTCAAGGGAATGATGTGGATACCTTTATTGTTATTTTTTCTTTTCCAAAAACTGGATTGAGCGGGATTCATAATGGAGATAATTGCATCCGGTAGTTTAAAGGATGTCATATTATTATTATGCACCGGGATGGAATTAGAACATTCTTGACCATTACAATCCTGTCAGCTTCAGATAAATTTTCTCCTTCCAGGTAAAACTTCATTTTCATCTTTTTCACTAGAGTAGAAAATGGATTCTTCTTATTTCTTCCAATGAACAAACCAAATATCGGTATTAGATTTGCTCTAAAACTCTTTTACACGAATTTGTTTTTTGTTTGTTTGTTGATAAAATAGGGTTACGATTTATTGATTAAGAAAAACAAATAACTTTTGGCCTGGTTACAAACCCATTAGCCCATTACGATAATTTTTAATTTTAGTTACAACTCAACCGTCTCCCAATGAGTAACCAATACCCTAAAATCGTGAAATCTAAACCAGTTAGGAAAATATCTACATTGAAATAAAAGTATTTTAATCTCAATGATCACTTCAGCTATGTCTCTACCTCACGACTTCCCAACCAGTCTTCTATTTCTTTCAGACCATAATTCCCATGCCATTGGAAAATGACCCACACCTTCAAATTTAGGATCTTCTCCTTTCTATTTTTCCAGGATTCAAATTGGTTTTTCACCGTTGTTTTTTGAAGTCATTCTTTACTCATTCTTGATGTTAAATTATTTCATGTATATCTTGAAAAACTACAACATAGTAGAATATGATACACTCCTTTATATCCATTGCAAAAGATATAATATGAATTTTCAATATCACAACCCCGTTTGTTCAGGTTATCCACCGTTGGAATTGCATTTGGATTACGACAATTTTCAATTTCATTTACAACTCATAACCGTCTCTCAATGAGTAACCAATACCCTAAAATTATGAAATCGAAACCAGTTAGGAAATGATCCTCAGTTTCCACACATAGGTTGAACTTATTGAAAATGATCCCCAGTTAGGAAACCATTTATGAACAAAAGGGGTTGTGATAAGCCTTAGGTTGAACATATTTTCTCCAACATAGCTGTAACTTGGGGTAGGTTGCAACTGATGTTGTTTCATCAAACACTTACATCATCTTTGGTGTTATAAGATGTGCTTGATTGGAAGATGATTGAGTCTCTCTCATCATTTAGTGTAGGAGGATGTCCTAGAAATTCTTTGGGAATTTTGATAAACTGCCCCACTTCCAAATTTCGGTTTAATAAAGTGACCCTGTTTTTTTTTTTCAACTTTTCAAAACTACCCCAAAGTTACAGAATCTGTCCAAAGTAAAATATTTATTGGTCAACCAGGTCAAAACGTGGTCAAAACACCCTAAAAATTACGTGTTTATCCCTTGGCCTTTATGACCTGTCGAGAGAGAGAGAGACGTCATTTTATTTTTCTCTCTTAGGTTTCAGTTTAGGGTTAGCAGCGGCGATTGAGAGAGATATTTGTAGATCGAGATCATTCTATAATCTTAAGTGAAATCGAGACTGATTGAGAGATTTAACTTGGGTATTTGCTTGATTTGACGATAAATGAAAATGAAAAGAAGAAGAAGGTTGCAGACAGGTTAGTTTCATGAAAATCCTAGTTTTGATTTGTTCATTTTGATATGATTTCATCGTTTTGATGATGATTCTGTAGTTGAATGATGATGATTTTGTTGTTGCATGATGAATTTATTACTTTATTCATCATGATTTTGTCATTGTTATCTGTTTATAAAGTTAGGGTATGCTAAAAATTCCCAATTTTTAACACTATATGATGAATCTTTCCCATGAATCTGTAACATTTAAAAAAAAATCCACCATAAAAAGATAAATTGTTAACAGTATTTGATGCATGTTATTGTTTATGTTTGTAATGTATTGTTTAACGAAATTTCTTGAATTTGGGTATGATTCTAATGTATTGTTTATGATTCTAATGTACTTTGTATGCTTGTTTTTTAATGTTTCAGTGGAAATACACCATACAGGGATATAAATTGTTACTGCACACATAGCCGGATTTAATTTCTATTGAAAAACTTACACAAAGATGAACTAAGTTTGAAGATGCTTGAGCAAAAGATTCACAGTAGGTTACAACTGGAAGATATTGAAACTGTTGATTTAATGTGGATGTACAATGGAGTTGGCTGTAGCTTAATGAATGATGAGGACTGTTTCACATTTTGGGAGAAAGCTGAAATGAATTGTAATGGTTGTTTAGAATTACAAGTACGGATATTCAATCCAGAACGGGATACTTTGCAGGGTATTATGAACACACCTAAGAAGACTAGAGTGTCAAAGTCACCAATAGTACCAGTGAGAATAAGCCCTAGACTTAAAGGTAAAAGAGTTACAAATTCTACTTCAAAGAATTTATTTGGTGAGATAGGTGGTTTAACCAGTTATACTTGATAATGATGAAGATATTGAAGATAGAGAAATGAGAGCTGCTCAAGCTGAAGATATTGAACATAGATAAGGTGATGAAGACTTTGAAGATGTTGGTGTATTTGATCATGATTATTGGGTAAATCAAGCAATGCTAGATAGAGAAATGGGAGATGCTAAAGCTGGTGATTATGTTGTTAAACTTGAGAACATTTGTGAGGATGAGTGCCACCTTGTAGAGGATCCTGATGCTGCACCAATATATGATAGTGATCAAGATATAATAACTGTATGGAGTATGATTCAGAAGAAATTAGTGCTGATTTAAATGATGATGGAAGAGAAGATAGTGGTGATACAAGTGATGATGCTGAAGAAAAAAATGATGAAGGTAACAGTTACACATAAGGGTGCACACAGTACGGTTCGGATCGGTTCTTTCCGAGGCCGAGTACCTGTACCTCCCTAATCTCGGTTCCAAAATTTTGGACCTGTACCTCGGTTCCGGTACCATTCGGTACACGTGAGGTACCAGGTACGGTTCCGGTACTAGTCTCGGTTCCGGACCAAAAAAAATCCTTTAAAGTATCACTTAACTTGAAATAGACATAAATGAACTCAAAGTCTTTGAAGTTGATAGCTAAGGATTCAAAGAATATTCAACTAAACAACAATCAACATGACGTAGGGTTACTTGTTTTTCTTTCTTTGATGATCAGAGATCGACAAATCATTACTTGTACTTCCGAGAACTCAATATTTACGATTCTACTTGTCTTCTTCTGTGATTTTTCCACTGCTATCTATCTATAGGGATGTAATATCCCCAGCAGCATTAAGATTCCTATTAGACAGAAGTTGGAACCATTATAAATTACATGATGTATAACGATTGAGAGTAGAATATGATCAGAAAGTAAAAACTCAAACTTGGGGAAGATAAAATGAAAACGTGATACAATAATATGTAAGATCATATCATATTTCAAACTTATACTTTCAATAAGCATATATGAGGAGTGTATAGTTGTAAACGTTACGAGTAAGAGATAGAAATAAAAAGTTTGATCACTTTCACCATAAAGCAATGGAGAGTTTGATTAAGCAACACTCAACATTACATCCTGTACATTTAATATATCAGCTTCACTGCTTCTATCAGATTGCTGAGTTTGTAACATTATTATTTGTTCCTCACTACATGTACGTTATATCATAGTTCATTTAATAGACCTCTAAATCATAAACAAATTCTTAGAAAGGAAATCCAATTTTTGTCAGTTCATTTAACATTCTTTCTTCTGTGAGTTTTCAGTTCTATGTACTTTAGGTGTCTAATATTTACCACCCCTAAACCTAATGGCTATCATTAGTATACTACACCTAAATCCAATGGTTATAATTCTTCGGTACATTCGGTCCGGGACAGTACGGGACTAGGGAAGGACCGTGTACCTGTTTAGTCTCGGTTCCTATTTTTTGGACCGGTACCTGTACCCCCTTTCTCGGTTCGGTACAAAAATAGGTACGGTTCCACCGGTTCCGGGACGATCCGGCTCGATTCCTGTGCACCCTTAGTTACACATTATTGCTTTATTGTTTTTGGTTTCCTTATTATGCATAAGAACTAACTTATGCTTGTTTTTTTTTTTTAGGTAATGTTGAGTACCAAGATGATGATCATGAATGGTTCAAGAACTTTAAAGCTGAGAGAGCATTGAACTTCCCTGATAAAGTTATTGAACAAGGAGATAAGGGAAAAGATAATGGAGGTAACAGTTAGAAGTTATTATACTAACTCATTTTTGTTACACTTCTTGTAATGGTTCAAGAATTTTAAAGCTGAGAGGGAAATGAACTTCCTTGATGAAGAAGTTATTAACGAAGAAGAGGAAGAACTGTTTCCAGATCAAGAACATGATGAACCTCTTGACCCCTCAAATATGGTGGTAGGTACATTATTTCCTAATAAAAAGGCATCTTAGATCCCATTGTGTGCATGAAGAGCATGAATATAAAGTAAAAAAAAAGTGATAAGAAAAGACTTGGGGTTTGGTGTCCAAATAGAAAAGAATGTAACTGCAATTGGTTTGTGTTTGCATCTAGAGTTAAGAGAGAGTCTACCTTTAAAATCAGGAAAGTTAACCTCACACATACTTTTGAAGGAAATTTTGAGAGTAGAAATAGATCTGCAGATCCAAGGTTTGTTGCTGATGTTGTAATATACAAGTTGAAGCACAATTCCAAGAAGGTGATTCCAAAACCAAGACAGATTAAAGAGGATTTTAAATTTTCTCACATGATTAATATTCCTTACCATACTGCATAGCAGGATACTATATTAGTATTGTAATACATGCATGGAAATTATGAAGATAGTTTTAAGATGGTTCCAACTTTTTGTAAGATGGTAAGTAACAAGGACAAGGATAATGTTGCAAAATTTTCTTACTGCAAGTCTGACAATGCATTTAAAACCATGACTATTATCTTTGGGAAAACAATTAAAGGATGGAAACAAGGTTGCAGGAATGTTATTGGGTTTGATGCTTGCCATCTAACTAGTAAACATGGAGATGTATTACTTGATGCAACATGATTAGATGTAGAAAACATATTAGTGCCATTGGGAGTTGGTGTTTGCAAGTCTGAAACCATTGAGAACTGGACCCAATTCATTACTGATTTGAAGCCATCAATAGATGGTCATATTGTGCCTCCTACCTTCATCTCAGACAGGCAGAAAACTAGGAAGGCCTAGAGTTAAACAAATGAGGGCATATGATGAACCTCCACCACAACCCAGAGTCTATAAATTCCGCAGGTGTGGGATTTGAGGCCACAACAGTAGGGGATGTGCTAGTGGTGTTGTTTTCCAGAACTCTAAAGCACTAAGATAAAGAACTCAAGTTTATGGTGCAACTCTCACAAGCTTTGATACACCTGCAACAACCTCTTCAATATCTAAGAAGAGGAAATCATATGATACTCCAGGTGCATCTACTTCAAAACCAGCTGGAACTAAGAAGCAGAAAGTTTCTCAAAATTTCAGAAATGTTAGATCTGTTAAACAAACAGTGAGCCAAACTATGACAAATCCTAAAGGAAAGACAAAGAAACCTAGCAAGGCAAAGGAAGACTAGAGTTGCGGTTTGTTTCTTTTGTGTCTTTTATGAATGGTTAATTTGTGAACTTTTAGTTATTGTAAGAATGTAACTGGTTATGATCACTTTGGTTTGTTTGAACATCTTTTATTATAACAGGATATGAAATGTAGTAGTATTTAGTTCTTAAAGAAACTTCTTGCATATAACATATGGAGGTTTTTTCCTAATTGCTTAACAACCATTTGGGTTGCAGATTCTCTAACCCTATCTTTTGCAGCAATAAACATGGCATCTGAATCCCATCTAAAAGCTTCACAATCCTGGCAGACAAGGTAAGCTATGTTCTTATTGTGTTGATTTTTGTACATCTTCAATATGAGTTTGGATTTGCAGGTTGCAGAAATACAAACCTGATTATGCAGTGGAAAATTACTATAGCAGTGGTCTACTTCTCCACAAGCACAGCAGCTTTTCGTTGATGGTAGCTTAATGTCATTGGATTTACAGTGGTCTGAAGCATCTTTAAACCATTCAAAGTAACTGCATGTAGGTATTGTGCACTTGAAGAACATTTTTCCATAGTTTTTAGTTGTTGTAGATCTAAGTAATACTCTCACACCAACACATGGAATATGCTTGCACCTAAAATACAGCCAAGGACAGACTTGCGTGTCATGATTTCCTTGTCCACACATTGCACAATCAATCATGATTTTTTTCCCCTATTCTTGTTGTTGCTACTACTTGGAGATTGTTTCTCACCTCCACCCATTGCTTGTTTGTGTTTTCTAAGTTTTAATTTGATGAGTAACTTAAAGAAAATATGGTCTGATTGATATGAATGAATTAGGGTTCTTCTATGGTTTTCATAGGGTGGAGAAGATGAAGATATCCGTTTTTATGTCATCTAAATCATGGCCGTTCATTTTGTGTGCACAGGATCATGCCACGTGTTTTCTGGTCGTTATATTGTTATCCGTGTGAGTTGCATATGCAAAGAATTTCCAACCCATGTTACTGTTGTGTGTGTGAGAAGCACGAGCGAGGGGTGTATATGTCATTTATATGGTGCCAGCTGGGACTTAACCCCCCTAACCAGCCGTTATCCGTTTTTTGAAAAAACGGGAGAACATTTTTTTGCTATATTCAAAACGGGGGCACTTTATCAAAATTCCCAAATTCAATTAGTTGAAAAAGTTTATTTACTTGAACAATTTGAATCTTGGAAATGCTCTTACAAATCAAGAAATGCTAATATTACAAATCATGGCGTAACCAAACTTTCTGGAGGACTGATCTGTAATGAAGAGTATATGCAATCAGATACATCATCTCTTTAATTCAATTGAAGTAGATATAAAAAAATTAGATGAATACTTCAGTCCTGCGATTAAAGAAAAAATCCTTGCAATCTTAACTCAAAGCGAAGAGAAAGATAAAATGAAGTGGAGGCACCACTCTTCAGGAGCTTTCTCAGTGAAAAATATCTTTAATTTTCTTAACAACCAGGATCAAGAAGTTGGCACTATGGTTGATTTTCCTTGGAAGAAACTATGGAAAATTAAAATAATTCCAAGAATTAAATTATTCCTTTGAAAATTAGTGCAGAAGGCTCTACCAACTTCAAGTAGACCTGCAGCTCACATGGACAATATTTCTGCTGACTGCCAGATGTGTAACACTCAAATTCAAGAAAACGAGCAACAATTATTTAGGTTTTTCCCTTTTGCGAGAGCCATCTGGTTTGGGGTTTCGTTAAACTTTATTAACAACCCACCTTCCCCTGACTCAATATGCAATTGGGTCAAAAACTGGAGAGAAGACCCGAACTATGCTCAAATCTTAGACAAAATTGATACAGTTCTCTGGTTTATATGGAAACACAGATGTTTTTTTTGTCTTCGAAGGAAAGGATCCTAACCCGACAATGCTGATAGAGATGATAAACAAATATCTACACTCAACATCTTCAATATCAATCACAAAAATAACTTCAGCTAGAAATGAAGTAGTATCAACTCCAAAATACATTAAACACAGATTGGATAATTTTTATAGATGCGGCTTTTAAGAAAGAAGATCTTTCAACGGGGTTTGCCTTTATCTTATATTCAGTGGACCAAGAGGAATTCATGCATAACAAAGCAGGCTCACATAAATCAATGACAGTTGTTCATGTGGAAGCAAAGTTAATGCTTAAAGCTACATCTTGGTTAAAAAATAATATTCTATCCAGTGTTTTAATTATCACGGATTGTAAAACTATTGCTGATTTCATTAACAAGAAGTGTAAGGAAACATCTTGGGAGTCTGAAAACACAATAAAAGAAGTTGAAGTGAATATGGATAACCTTCCTCAAGCCAAGGTAAGATATATTAACAGAAAATACAACTTAGCGGTGGATTCATTAGCTAAGGAAGCAAGAATCAAGAGCCTCCAACATTTATCTTTACATATTAGAGAAAAAAATTGTAAGTCAAGTATTTTTGAGAAAAATGATGTTGTACTATATTACTTTTTTTTTTTGCTAAGAAACACATAATTGCATTAGCCAAAAAAAAAAACCATTACAAACTTTAGTTAAGGATTCTTTCCTCGGAATGTTGTTCAAGAACTGAGGGGGGAGAATCCCAAATATTTTTCAAACTAAACATTCTAGCCCGTCTTGCAAGACGGTCAGCTAATTTATTCCTAAGACGCTTGATGTACACAACTTTAAAGTTTATGCAACTAGAAAGGGAAATCCGACATTCTTCTATGAGATCCAAACTCCGCCAATCCATATCACTCTTGCCTTCATTCACAAAATCCACTAGTTGAAGGCAATCACCCACTAAAAGAACTTTAGAAAGATTCATCTCCCCTACCTAAGAGGTAGACAAAATTAGAGCTGTTGTCTCAACACCAACAACACTTGGAATTAGTCCAAAGTCTGCTCTGAATCTCTTTATTCTCCCTGCAGTGTCACATAGAACAATACCAATACCCATGTTAAAGTTTTTGAAAGACCCATCAATGAACATAATATGGTCGAAATCATGAATGGGGAACCTAACTTCCATTCTAATAGCAATATTGGGGAAATGGGGAGCTACAATATAGGAGTTTATAAGTCTCCTGACATCCAAAATTGTTTTATCAAAGTTGATGTGAACATTTCTAAAAACTACATCACATCTTAACTTCCAGATTGACCATAACACAATTGCGCCAATACTTGGCCACTTCACAACATAAGGAGAAATTCCAAAAAAACGGTCATACCAGTACACAAAGATATCCTCAATCCAATCAAAAGCCATATTCACTATATGTTGTACATAAATAGCAAACTAGATATGAGAGGCAATCAGACACATAAAAAATAGATACATCACAGTTTCAACTTCATTTATACACAATGGGAAGCATTCATTAATCGCAGAATTATAGAACTTGAGAACTGAATTAACATGCAACATCTGAGAAAAAAAATTCCACATAAAGAACTTGATTTTTGGTAAACATTCTAAAGACCAAACTTTTTTCCGAAAAGAAGCATCTTCACTAGAGAAAGATTCATTCATGTAAGCTTTATAGGCTAACTTAACAGTAAACTTACCATTCAAAGTATGAGCCCACATTATTTCATCTTTTTTTCCAACATTTATTCTAATTGACCTGATCCTAATAACATCTTCATGTGAAAACAGAGAAGAAAGAAGACCAAGGTTCCAACTATTATCATGAGTATCAATGAGTTCACTAACAAAATTATAATTACCATAGTTTGCATTAATCGAAATATGAGGAGAAGAACTACCTGGTAACCAATTAGAAGACCAAATTTTTGTAGAATTACCATCATTTATCTTATACACAATATTAGCTTTGAGGAAGACCAAACCTTTTACTATACCCTTCTAGATCCATGAAGAACTGTCACCAGCTTTATTAATTTCTAATAAATTCTGATTTGGAAAATACTTGTCCTTAATAAAAATTGTAACTAGTTGATCAGGGTTTTTACAAATTCTCCATCCTAATTTAGCAATAAGAACCCTATTGGTTGCATAATAATTTCTAATACCAAGACCAACATTAAGTTTGGGCTTCCCTATATCCCCCCAAGAACGAAAATTTTCCCCTCTTCTTAGACCACCAAAAATATCTTTGAATAAAGTCTATTTTTGAAGTAATTTTTTTTAGGAAAAGGGAAGCAAGACATATGATAAACTGGTAGACTAAAGAGTACATGTTTAGTAACCACTTTTCTACCAGCCCCATTTAAATTAGAACTTTTAGTATTATTGAGTCTAGCATAAAACTTATCTATAAGGAAATGGAAAGTCTTAGTTTTATCCCTTTTAACAAATAATGGAGTACCAAGATATTTCTCAGTGCTGCTCAGATATTTAATTGCTAAAGTTTTTCAAAGCAATTTGGTATGCTTATGATGTATCTTACAACTAGTAAAAAAGCCAGATTTTTCTAAATTTATAGCTTGACCTGAAGCCTTAGCAAATTTGTTAATTATTTTCATAAGATTCCTAGCATAGGTAAGAGAAGCTTTAGAGAAAAGCATGAAGTCGTCTGCAAAAAATAAGTGGGAAATAGGAGGACTGTCTTTTCTCAACTTGAAACCCTGAATAATTTTATCATTTTCTCCTTTCAACAGAGGTTGTGAGAGAGTTTCCATGCAGATGATAAAGATATAGGGGGATAGACAATACCCCTGTCTAATGCCCCTAGTAGGATAAAAGACATCTCCCGGTGACACATTGACTAAAATTGAATAAGAAACAGTGCTTATGCATTGATAAATAATTTGGCACCAGTCATCCGAAAAACCAAGTTCCTAAAAACTGATATAATGAATGACCACTGAAGCCGATCAAAAGAGTTTGACAGATCTAACTTAATTTCCATAAACCCATCTTTGTTATTTTTACTTTTCCTAGTTTTAAAGGAATGTAAAATTTTGTGACTTATTATGATATTATCATGAATTTGACGATTAGCAATAAAAACGAACTGATACGACAATATTAGGGAGTCTAGGAGGGATTTTATACGGTTTTTTAATTTTTTTGAAATAATATTATAAATTGAGTGACATAGACTAATCGGTCTAAAGTCATTAGGGGTAGAGGGGTTACTGACCTTGGGAATGAGCGAAATAAAGGAGTGGTTAAGCTATGTAAGAAGAAACTTATTACGAAAATGTAGTTGAAGGAAATCCCACACTACACCCTTGATAAGAATTTATTGTAATTAAGACATATTTGAAGATTAAAAACAACACCTTATTATATGATTCTCATAAATGTTTACAAGAAATGGAAGGAATCAAGAATACAACCGCTCCCTTGAATTTTCTCTCTCCTCAAGACTTTCTCAACACTCAAAAATACATCATCCCCTCTCTGAATCTACTGGGTTTCTTTATATAGGGTAAGTACATAGTGGATGACAGCTATGTTATCCTTTTATTTCGGATCTGACTCGCGATATTATCGCAGTAATTATAATGTCAATTCTCGCAAGCGTTGTAACCATCGCAGGATAATCATGCTCTTCTTGTGTTTCTTCATTCGTCAGCTATTACGTCATTCTTTAAATTATTCTGCAACACTCGCAGTGTGTTGTTGAAGAGCTCGCAGAACTGTCACTGTAAATTTCGCAGGAGTATTGTTGTGGCGATATTCTGATCCTACAAAAAAAAAGCTTAAACATGATTAATAACTTTAATAGATATATGATCCCAATTATCCCTAAAAAATCCCATGGAAAGCCATCAGGTCCTGGGGATTTCCAAGGCGCCATACTATTAACAGTGAAATGAATTTTTTCTATAGTAGGAACTGCTACTAAGCCTGCATTCAATTCAACTGTAATAGTTGTCTTAATATCTTTAAGAACTTCATCAATGTCAGTAGAACACGGTGAAGAGGAAGTAAAAATACCTTTAAAATGTGTTTAAAGAAGGGAGACAACCTGCTCCCTACTCTCCAACCAATTTCCCTGACTACCCATTAAAATGTGTATGGTGTTGTACATGTTTCTCAGTTTAACATAATTATGGAAAAAAATGGTATTCTTATCATACTGAATATAGTAGTCTATCCTCGATTTTTGCTTGTATAAAGAGTTTTCTATTTCATACCAGTAGTCTAATTGCTTAGAATAGTTCAAAATGTAATTTCATAAAGAAGGAGAATAGTTCATGTTCTACAACTTTTCAATTTCAGAGTTCAATCTACTTATAGTTGTTTTGATATGACCAAAAGTGTTCAAATTCCAGTCACTGAGATTGTAGGACCAGAATATCGCCACAACGATATTATGGCGATGGAAACGACACTTCTGCGAGAAACCCAAACATTTCTACAAGTATTAACAACACTTTGACGAGAACATCGCAAGATTCTTCAACGAAATTTGGCGAGTGTCACAAAAGAGTAATATAACGGTTAACGACTAAAGATATGTGAGAAGAATAAGTTTGCTTCACGATTGTAACAAAATTAGCGATGGTGAAGACTAAAGTTATGGCGATGAGATCGCAGAGTAGATCCGAATTAAGGGGAAATCTTAGCTGTCTTCCACCATGTATTTTACTATATAAAGGATTCGACTAAATCTAGAAGATGATGATGTACTTTTGAGAGTTGAGAAAGTTTTGAGGAGAGAGAAACTCCAGAAAGAAAGTTGTATTTCTGAGTTTTGATATTTCTTGTAAATCTTCCTGAAAGTGAATTAATAAAAGTGTTGTTGTTCATCCACAATTATGACTTAATTTTCATAGATTCTTGACAAGGGTGTAGTGTAGGAAATCCTGCAACTACATTTTGGCGCCCGAAACAGGGAGAATCAAGCTAAGAAATCTCTAATTACAACTTGAAAATTTGAAGGAATTGTTAGAATTGAAGAAATGGCTAGAAGAAGAAGAAACACATCAGAACCACCAACAACTGTGAGGAGAAGTAAAAGACTTGCAGGTGAAGGAACAGGTGAATTAGAAGAATCTTTAAGGATAAGATCAGGAAGAAATAGAACAAGAAATGAAGCAGAAAGTTCAATCCAACAGCCGAATCAACAAGCACAAATGCAAGATAGGGATGTGGATTATGATAGAGTGAGTGTGCATACTTGGAGGTCAGATTTAGTAGAAGAGGCAGAAAATCGACAATTGAGAAATGAGGAAGAAGGAGAAAGGAATCAAGAAATGGTTGGAGGATTAATTCATGAAGAACGTGAAATAGTAGATGATTTGAGACAAAGAATACAGGAAGAAAGAAGATTAGAGGCAGAAGAGCGTGCAAATTTAACAAGACAAAATCATGAGCTAAGAATGGAGAATTTGAGATTACAAAGAAGGAGATCAAGAAGTACTGTTAGGTCAAATTCAAGATCATTCAGAGAAGAACCAAGGCAAAATTCCCCTATAAGAAATGTTAGAGAAAATACTCGAGGAGAAGTGCAAAATAAAGAAGAAGAGGTAATTGGTGATCGCTATAATCCGCGCGACAATAGAAATCAAGAGGGAAGAAACAATCAAATTGAAGAAGAAAATCCCAAAGAAGGTAGGAGGATATTACATGGGCGAGAGAATCAAAGAATGATTGAAGAAGAAATTGAGAATCATTACGCTGAACAAGCACATCTAGCTCGCGAGAGAGAAAGATTAAGAGCAGAAATAGAAGAACATGAATTTCGAGAAGCAGTGCGACAAAATAATCATGAAAATCGAGAAAGGAGACGTACACAAAATCGCTACAATGGTAATATTCAGGAGGAATATGATAGGATACATAGGAGAATGTAGAGGCAACGAAGAGAAATAAGGATAAATGAAGAAATTCGTAGAGAAGAAGATAGGCAGTTACGATATCAAGAGGAAAATGAAAGAGAAAATCGCAGAGAAAGACGAAATGATGATGAAGAAGAAGATACACAAAATCTCGCAAGACAAGAAAGTCAAGAACGCAGAAGAAGGGAAACAACATTAAAAAGGCCAATGGAACAAAACTCAGCTGAGAATGAGCAAATATTGAGAGAATTAGCAGAAATGTGAGGAATGATAAACAATAGAAGAGAAGGAGGTAGAAGGCAACTTGATGAAGCTATTGAAGAAGCAGCAAGAACTCCATTTACCCAAGAAGTACAGTTAAGAGGGATACCTCCAAAATGCAATTTACCAGCATTAACCAGCATTTTTGATGGAACTACTTGTGCTGTTCAACACGTCAAAGCTTATGTTAGATGTATGCTACAATGGGAAAATCATGATGCTGTTCTATGCAAATATTTTGCATCCAGCTTAACTGGCGAGGCGTTGAAATGGTTCAAAGGATTACCAAAAAATACCATAACTTCTTTTGATCATTTACAAGCTACATTTTTAGGAGCATATATTAGCAACAATTCATCGCGGCCAGGTATTGAAGATGTATTTGGATTAAAACAGAGAGTTGGCGAGAGTCTGAAACATTTAACCATAAGATGGAAGAAAATGTGCAGTGAGATGGCAGGAAGAGTTGACGAGAGATATCTTATCTTGTCTTTTATCAATGCAATGTTCGCGACCAATCTACTATACATACAAATTTTCAGAGTCAAGAATACAATCACTATGACTGAACTGCGAGAATTACAGGAAGAATACATTTATTTGGAGGAGAAACAAAATGAGATGGAATCATACCCGATCGCGAACACCAGCTCGCTAATGGCAAGTGGAAGTTTGCTCCCTAAAATGATAAATAATGTGGCGAGCACCTCGCAGACACAACAAGAGAAAGTAGTAATTGATAACCAACAAAAATTGGTAGCAATGGGCAGTCGAGATCAAGAAGAATTTGAAAGGGAGAAGAATTATTACAATCGCGGTGGAAATAATAAGATTCAAAGACTTGATCATCCGCAAGAAACTTATGGCGGACAAAGGCGGAATAACTTTAGAGGGCAAGGAAATCAAAAGATAATATGGGAAGAAATTAAAATGCCACCTCTTAACGCTAGTATAGAAAAAATCTGGGAAGCTATCATTTTAATGGAAAATATACCATCCCCATGGAACATGGGAAAAGAACCACATCCTAACAATCGCAGTCAAGAATTTTGTCCTTACCATCATTTTCATGGCCACACAGTAAATGACTGCAGGAATGTAAAGAGAATAATTTTAAGGATGATCGAACAAGGAAAGCTAAATCACTTTTTAGTAGGACACCCACAATCTCAACGATTGCCTCCAGCACCAGAAACTCGCAGAGTGAATGTTGTAAAAGGAGCAGAAACATTCGTGATAGAAGTTGGGGCTAAAGCAAAGAATTTGTTTTGTAATTCCATAGTACATTCATACAAAACTATAGAAGATTTCCATGATAATTTTTTAAGCAGAGTCTTCGCGAAAAATACAGATGGAAGAGAGATAATGAATATTGCGAGAGCCTCGCCATTAGAAGAATGGCAAAAACAAACTATATCTTTCAGTGCACAAGATGTACCAGGGCTTGGCGAGCAGCATGATAACCCGTTGGTAGTAAGGCTAGAGATAAACCCAAAGCCAATACCAGAAGAAGATGAAGAAAATGATGGTAAGGTTGAAGACTCTTGGGCCATCAACAGAGTCTTAATAGACACTGGGAGTTCAATTGATATCTCATTCTATCATACCTATAGAACCATGGGTGGAAGAGATGAAGACTTGATACCATCAACATATAAAATCTATGGATTTAATGGTACATCTAACAAACCAAAGGGGGAAATTGAAATGCAGATACCGTTAAAAGGAATATCTTCAAAAATCTTATTCTGCGTCGTGGACATCGAATCACCTTAAAATGCCTTGATAGGACGACCTTGGTTACATGGGATATTTGGTGTTGCCTCCACTTATCACCAATGTATCAAATTTCCTAATCCTAAAGGTGTTGGAATTATTAAGGGAGATTGGGGAGAAAGCAAGAAATGTTATGAAATCGACATGAAGTCTTGCGAAGAAAGAGCTGAAAAGAATAGCAATTGGAAGTACAAAATCAAACAACAACAGAGATGTGAAAGGTTAATGATTGACACGATAGAGCGAAAATAGGATGTGAAAGCTGATGGCGAGCGTCTCGCAGAAAAAGAAACAACGGTAAAACGTAGCAGAAAAGCAGAATCAGAAAATAGTAAGTATAGAGGTAAAATGATGAACTCCAGAGAACTCTATGAATGATTTGTTTGAAAAAATATGTAATTTAACAGAATATTTTGCTCGAAAGAATCGCAAGATTTTCAAAGTTATGAAATTCTATTAGAGTCAAAATACTCGCAAGAACAACGAATAAAATTTCGCAGAGATTAAAAGAATGAGACGAACCTTTATGGCGTGCACCCTAGTTCGCGAATAAAATTTCGCAAGAGGCAAATGTAAGACCTAATAGCACATCATAGGAGGGGGTATCTCTTGACATGATTCAGGGGTAAGGTTATACCGCTGTTGGATCCTGAGTCATGCAGATGTTGGGGTTAAAGAAAACCTATCCGGGAGAGAGATCTTGGATTTCCAACTATATATGGTTATACCCTGGTTGGACGACCGAGAATCTCTTCCAAGAAGTGCAAAGTATGACCAAGGCGCCGAGGTACATGGTTGAGACAAGGGTGCCAAGGGCGTACGAAAATCCCTTGCCATTATTGGTAAGTCTTGGCTATGATGCACTTAGCCTGAAGAAAACCCCACTTAGGGTGCAGTCTTGTAACTATAAGCCATATAGGCATAAAGGACAAGAGGCTGCGAAAACAGCTGGTTGTTGGTAAATCTAGATGGGAGGAGCTAGTCTTGTATGGCCGATGTGCCCTCCTTGAAGGGGCAACCAGGGGGAAGATAAGGGTGACACCCTCCATTAGGGAGTTGATAAGTGTCTTAAGACGGTAATGTCATGGGGCTTTATGATCGCAAGATCATTTAGGCCTATCATATTATCGCGTGAGGAAAATTATACAAAGGCAAAAAGCCTAAAGAGAAAAAGTTAAGATGAGATCAATGGGTTTTTGCATGAAAATGTAAAGACGTCCTGCGATTTCATCGCAAGACGGCAATGTCACGATGCTTTGATTTCGCGAGAGAACTTAGACTTGTCATATTGTCACAATATAATCAAGAAATACTGATAAGACAAGATCAATGGGTCGATACATGCAAATGTAAAGACGTCCTGCGATTTTGTCGCAGAGAAATGTAAGAGTTGGCAAAATAATACCTTTAACTAGGAAGGCATAATAAGACCAACAGATTAATGCGATACTGCTCGCAGTATTTATGAGAATTGGCAAGTATTGAGACATAATGTAACGCCAAAGCTGAGACATAATATATTTTTATTTCAACTAACATTTAATCTTTATGCAATTTTCTCTTATTGCAGATAAATAATAGAGGCAAGTATGGGAATGCACAGAATGATGAAATTATTATTAATCTATTATATGATAAAATTGCATTGATAAATAACATACTTATACAGATCATTAAAAGATAACAATTATATTGATTTATTTGTAGAAGAGAATTGTTTTTTGACTCATACATATAGAAGCAAAAGGAGTTTATAATGATGGAGAAACTCGTAGCTAATTACAGAAAAGAGGAAATAATTATACAAAGAAGATAAAATAAGAAGAAAATTAATCAGATTGATCGCCATTTTCATCGTCATATTTCTTATTTTCATCGCCAGATTTCTTTTCTTCACCATTGTCAGATTTCTCTTCATCGTCAGAATTTTCATCTTGTTCATCATCAGCAATATTGTCTTCATCGCTAGAATCTTCAGCTTCGCTATCAGAGATAGAAGGTCTTGGAATTTCTTCTGGGATTTCTTCTTCTAGATCAAGATATGCAGAATGGGAGATATTATGATCATCTCAAACCAACTTAATGAATTTATTGCGAGTAATAACAAGAGATCTGTTAAAATTCGCAGTAGTAATGTTGAGATGATCCTTTAATCTTGAATACTTCTTATTGCGAGCAATAAGTTTGGTCGCGAGTTGATGTTTTTCATCTTCAAGTTCTTAAAATCTCTTGCGATAATTCCCTTCAACAACTGCGAGAACGTGATAACGAATTAGAATCTTTATCAAGAAGAATATTAAAATGAAAAATTAGCAAGATTTGAACAAGTTAACAACCTTCTCTTTCCAAAATCATATCCCTAATTAAAGCTGGTTTTTCAAGTTGAAGGCTAACATTTACACCTAGGTCATTCCTGGCATTATCAAGAACCTTCGCAGCCCAAGCAAATTCGTCATCGCTATTAATAAGGAGACGAGATCGAACTTGAGTCTCCCTCGCAAGAAGATCTTCATTCTCGCGGATAAGTTTATCTCTGTCCATTTGAACATCAATGAGAGTTTTATGAAAGTCTGCTAGGGTCTTGGATCCCTTTTTGATAGAAAGATCTTTCTCGTCAATAAGATCGCTATTCTTGTGTCTTAATCTATCTATTTATTTCTTTGAATCAAGATAAAAGCGCTTATATCTATCAGTCAGACCTAAATTGAATCTGTGTTCAATTTTTAAAAGATTAAGCTTGGATCTAAGTTCATCTATGGAGAAGGATTTAATCTTATCATCTGAGAAGTTACTTAAAGAATTATTAAGACAAGCGAGAAGAGTATGATCATCTACATGTTCAGGGAAAGATTGAAAGAGTATAGCCTCGTCATTAAGACCATAAATATCTGCAAGTTAAAAGTGGTCGCTTGAATAAGCTGTGATAGAGTAAAAAGAATTAAGAGAGAAAGGAAATCAGTCATACCATAAAGTTGTTGGTTAGCTCTATCGAGATTAGAGATCTTTTGCTTATCAACTGAAGCTTCAGTCTCCAGCTATTTATTCTTCTTACGAAGCTCAATAACTTCAGATTCTAATCTTTGTTTATCCTGGCGAAGTTTAGTAGCTTTTTCTTCAGAGCTAGCAAATCTTTTATCTAAATCAGAAGCAACAGCAAAAGAAGCTCTTCCAACCTGCGAAAGAAGAATATAAATTGAGATCTAGCGATGGAGAAAATATATAAACAAACTAAAGAAATGAAAACTTACCAAAGCACCAAGAGAATTAAAGAGAGAGGACCCAAGGTTCATAGTCAGCGATCTTGATATTCCTTGGAGAGAATCATTATCCACCAGAATAGGGGCATCGCAAACTTTAGCGAGATCTTGGGATGTTTTATCAATAATTTCATCCTCGTCATTAGAAGTTATGTTGTGGAAAATATCGCTAAAAATTCTGAACAAATGAGTCATTGAAGAATCTGAAGAAGAAGAATTTTTTATTGAAGGAAAACCGCTAACATTAAAACCCTCGTCATTATTATCTTTATCAAGATCAACACTTGGAATTTCTGGAACTGGTTGAGGAGTTGAAGAAGAAGTAGGTTGAGTTTTCCTTCTCTTTGGTGGAGGATCGCTAGATTCTTCATTGAGAGGGGCAGAAGACTTTCCCCTGGAAGAAGCAGCAAATTTATCTTTTGAAGATTTCCCGGATTTCTCTTTTGAAGGTTTCTCCTTGGTTTTTGCGGGTATTAATGGTTCTAATTCTTCGATATCCTGCGAGCACAGATGAAGATAAGAAATAGGGGCAACAATATATTGTTAAAATTTATGAAGAAATATTTCTTACTTCATCCGTGAAAGATTTCAAAGCCAAGAAGGTGATGGGTTTCCTAAGAGATTGGTAGTTGAGTTTCATTTTATCAATCTGAAAAAGATCAAAATAGTTAGCGAAAATATAAAGAAGACAGTAAATGATAATAATGTAAAAGGTTGAGAGAATATACTTCTTTAGATCTCTCAGGACAATTAAAGACCCAAGGTTGATATTCTGCAAGACTCGTGGGAAGTTCGCGAGAACCAGAAATATAAGGACCCTCGAGACACAACGGAAAGATAAACCACTTATCATCGCTAAAATGGCGAGGGCCATGGTTAGTCTTCGTGTGAAAATATATATCTATCATAAGAGCTTCGTCGACATTGAGTTTTTTCAGGCGAACACCCCAACAGGTGCTATCCCTCTTCATAGGGAGTATCTTGTAATTTCTGAAAAAGTTTTCTACAATGTAATCTGCAGAGTTAATTGGAATATGTTTGTAAAGAGAATTTTGAGCATCTTCAGAATAGCGCGATCCTTTACCAGCACCACGATAAGTATATTCAAGTAGCAACCTAATGTAATCTCCACCGAGTTGATATATTGCTCGTGAGAACCTCTCGTCAGATATTATTTGGTAGAATAATGGATGTTCTGGGTCATAGAGAGGAAGGGGAAGACCAGCTTCAAGTTGTCCTAGCGATACTATGATTTTTTCGCGAGAACATTGATCATCAGTGAATAATTTAAGAGAAAGTTCAGATTTAGAATCCTGATTCGGGATTAAAGAAAAATTAAAACCTTTGATTTTGAGTTTCTCGCGCATTTCATTGAAGGCCTTCAAGTTTTTGCTACCAGCAGCAACCATTTTTGAGTATGGGAATGAAGGAAGAAATTGAAAAAGAAGAAATCGCGAGAATAATAAATGCGCAATTTACGGAAGAACAGTAAAGTTGTAGAGAAGAAGAATGAAGAAGAAAGTAAAAATAGGAAAAGAGAAGAATGAGAGAGGTATTTATAGAGGAAGAGATTGCTCGAGAAAATAAATGCAATTAATATAACGAGAGGACATAAACGGTCAAATCGCAGCGGTTTAAATCAACGTGTCAAATGTTGATTGGAAGGAGAAGTTGCATGGAGACAGCTGGTGAAGAAACATAGAAACGTGTCAGAGCAAAGGTGATAATGAAAAGATAAGTAGTTGCAGCATTTTTGATTCTCATGATATTCTCTTCTTTGCAGAAAAGACATGAGAAGAGGCAAGATGTAGGACCAGAATATCGCCACAACGATATTCTGGCGATGGAAACGACACTTCTACGAGAAACCCAAACATTTCTACAAGTATTAACAACACTTTGACGAGAACATCGTAAGATTCTTAAACGACATTTGGCGAGTGTCACAAAAGAGTAATATAACGGTTAACGACTAAAGATATGTGAGCAGAATAAGTTTGCTTCACGATGGTAACAAAATTAGCGATGGTGAAGACTAAATTTATGGCGATGAGATCGCAGAGTAGATCCGAATTAAGGGGAAATCTTAGCTGTCTTCCACCATGTATTTTACTATATAAAGTATTCGACTAAATCCAGAAGATGATGATGTACTTTTGAGAGTTGAGAAAGTTTTGAGGAGAGAGAAACTCCAGAAAGAAAGTTGTACTTCTGAGTTTTGATATTTCTTGTAAATCTTCCTGAAAGTGAATTAATAAAAGTGTTGTTGTTCATCCACAATTATGACTTAATTTTCATAGATTCTTGACAAGGGTGTAGTGTAGGAAATCCTGCAACTACAAAGATCATGCTTGAGGTTTTTAAGTTTATCAGCAACTATGAAGCTTTTCGAAGCTTTTCGAACCTTTGTTATTCTTTTCCCAAGATTTAATAAGAACATCCTTAAATCTGGAGATGACTGCCAACATTTGAAATATTTAAAAGGAACAGATAGACTCCTATCGTGATGAAAACACTGTAAAATAATTGGGCAATGATCCGAAAAAATTATACCCAGATTAGTTACCCTGGAATGAGGAAGAAGCGAAACCCATTCATCATTCATAAACCCCTATCAAGTTTTTCGAAGATCAATTCATAAGGATTCTTAAATCTTCTATTGCACCAAGTAAATGGGTTGCCATAAGAATAGACTTCATTTATTTTTAGCTGAGTAAGAGAATTTCTAACAAAGTCTGGAGCTAAAGAGTTCTCTGGAATTCCTCCTTGTTTTTCCGAAACATTCAGAATAAAATTAAAATCACCTAATAAAAACCACAGCCTATTGTTTACTTCATTCATATGCTGCAGATAATTCCATTGATTTATAATGCCTAAGGAATTCAGCGAACCATGAATTGAAAAAGCGGGTGTCTAACAACCACACCCAATATTTTGATTAGCAATCTGTATGGAAAAACTCCGAGTTACTTTCTAGAGAATCAACTAGACATTCAGACTCAATCTAGATAGAAATATCTCAAGGAGTTATTATCTCAATCTCTAAATTTGATATATACTCAAGCAAATAGAAATATGCGAGTTTTTATCAAAGAGAGATAACTTAGATGGTACCAAGGACCAATATCCAAGTGTCAATCAATTTAAATCAACAACCAAAAGGTCGAATATTCTAATTGATTGAACAACCCACAACCTGTATTATTTCATTTATATAACAAAATATAATGCGGAAAAGAAATAACACAGACACCAGAATTTTGATAACGAGGAAACCGCAAATGCAGAAAAACCCTGGGACCTAGTCCAGATTAAACATACACTGTATTATGCCGCTACAGACACTAGCCTACTCCAAGCTAACTTCGGTCTGGACTGTAGTTAAACCCCAACCAATCTCACACTGATCCAAGGTACAGTTATGATTCTACGTATATGATCATAGAAGGATACTACGTACTTGATTCCCTTAGATGATCTCACCCACAACCAAGAGTTTCTACGACCCAAAGTCTAGGACTTTAATAAACAAATTTGTATCACACAGAAAAGTCTACAGTAATAGATAAATCCGTCTCCCACGAATATACCTACAAGTTTTTGTTCTGTCTTTTGATAAATCAAGGTGAACATAAACCAATTGATAAAACCACACTTATATTCCCGAAGAACATCTCATCTTTATCAATCACCTCACAATAGTCTTAAGCGACGCAGCGAAAAAAGATATTATGGGATCACAAACGATGAGACGAAGTGTTTGTGACTACTTTTATATTTTTCCTATTAGAGATAGAAATCTCAAGCCAATTATTACAATTGTACTTGTACGATGGAAACAACAAGATCAGATCACACAACTACGATAAAAGTAGTATCGGTCTGGAATCACAATCCCAATGAGTCTTTAAGTCGTTAACCTGGTTTTAGAAGAAGAAAACCAAAGGTTAAAGGAGAATTGACTCTAGCTTAGCACAACTAGTATCACACAGAATCTGTGGGGATTAGGTTTCCCAGTTGCTAGAGTTCTCCCTTATATAGTCTTCAAATCAGAGTTTGCAATCAATGTTAGATTACTAACAAGGCATTCAATATTCACCGTTAGATGAAAACCTGATTAAATTCAAGCTAATATTTATCACCGGTTAGATCGAAAACATAGCTTGTTATACATTCATGTAATGTAGGTTTCTAGGCTTGTGTAACAGTACCCAAACTTGTACATTAGTTTGTTCAACAATAGTTAACCAAATGGTTAGCCACATGATAACTTTCATATCAACCATATTCTTCTTCACCATAACTAGTCCAAATGACTCAAAATAACTAGTTAGAGAGTTGTTCAATTTCTTAGATATTTATGTACTACACAAGACACAATCGAAGCAAAAATGATGTGATTCACTCGAATCGATTCATGAACTATAAATCCACGGTTTCCAATAACATTCCTTAGTTTTTTAAGATAAGTTCACAAACATCATTTTTAGACATAACCTACTCAAGTTCGCAGACTGGGTTCACGGACTTAAGTTCCCAAACTCCAGAAAAAATTCTCGAGTTCGAGAACTACGCCAGTTCGTGGACTGGGTTCGCGGATTTAAGTTCACGTACTACTCCGATTTCACTTAATCAACAAAGTTCGCAAACTTCGGTTCAAGCAATAAGGACTTATACATATATGTGTTTCCACAACAATGCTTATATCCTCCAATGGTTATATTGTCTAAACTCTCATTTCAATCATTGAAACATTCTCACATGGCATATATAGTTGTTATTCACAAACTATTTTTTGTCAAAGCAATTTCCAAAATGATTAAAATATAACATATGTTTCGTCACTAGGTAAATATGAACTTGGATAAAGCGAAATCTTTACCAACACATATTTCGAGAAATAGATAAGAGAGATATACTCAGCTCGAAATATCACATGTATATAATCTAAGTCAATATAGCAAAATGACTTTTGTCTCAAGATAAGAGATAGAGTATATAGACTTTTGAGTGATAGATAAGTTCAAGTCTCCACATACCTTTTAGTCGATGAAAATCCACTGGTTCCTTGAGTAGTCCTTCGTCTTGTATGATGATCGCCATGGAGTTTTTGAGCTCAACTACACTTTCTAGAAATCAAGACTTTATAGTTTTGATCACTAACATTGACAAACATGCTTGAGATAGAAACTCATGCGAGTTCGACCGAGCGATGCTCTAACAATCTCCCCCTTTGTCAATTTTAGTGGCAAAACTATTAATACATATGAAATACAAAAAATATATAAATAAACTTTGTAGCTCCCATTCCACATGTATAATCTTCAACATTACTCGAAATATTCGTCACTTCCAAGTAGTCCAATGATCCCAAAGGTTGTAAGTTTAGCATCATCGTTGTTGAAAATCCATAGCTATAACAACGATAAAACAAGTGTTCTCAATCATTGTTATACAGTGTCATAGTATTATTACACAGCGTCAAAGTCCAATTTCATCACAACTTCAACAACAATACTATGGTGATACTTTACTCCCCCTTAGTCAACACTCCATCTCACATGGAAACCACTCCCCCTTACATAATGATTCGAATACCATATGTATTTGTAGTGTGAACTACAATTAATTCTCCCCCTTTTTGTCAATAAAATTGGCAAAGGTACAAGAACGGGATCCTAATGAAATTTCCGTAAGAGATATTTCATGATCAAGAGTAAATGTATATCATCTTGTTTAGATGCAATCATAAAGCCGAAGTTAAATGCATTCATCAAGGAGTTCATAAAGATACAAGATAACCCCTATAATATTCCACATCCGCACTCCCCACAAAGATTTTGCAATTACGCACAAGTTCAAAAGAACTCTCCCCCATAAAATGCCATTCCCGAAAGAACAACATGAGCGACCTTAATTTCAAAAGAAAAGAAGGATTTCTTTAAACTCAACAAATATCATACAAGTATAAATTTGGAATCCAAAAAAAATATTCAATCAAATTAACCGTAAGCGAACCATGATTAATTTGACTAAATATGCTCAACACAAGTAAACTTATGGAGACTTAAAAACTCAATTAGATTAATCACAAGAGAACCCATAATTAATCTAATGGAATACACAATTAAACTAATCACAAAAGTAATCAATTTAATCATTTATACTCACATAAGAAAATCTATGGAGCGGTGACTAAGTTAATCATAAAAACAACCAACCCAGTCAAAAGCGCTCAAACATAAGAAAAAACTTACGGAATTATAACTAAATAATCACACAAGGAGATTAATTTAGTTCAAAATGCTCGATGTAAAGTACCTTACGGAACAACAACTAAGTTAATCATAAAATAATCAACTTTGGTTGTTCTAGTACTCGACATAAGACACAATACGGAGCCTCACATTAATACACAAAATATGGATCAGGGAAGATCAATTACTGCGTAATACACAAGGATTCATTCTATGTTTCCATTACCATTTGCATAATGACATACAATAGACATAATCCTTGAATCACAAAAGATTTTAACCTATCTTACATCAATAATTGACAATATAGGCTGAACTTTTGTGTTTGCGAAAAGTCTATTCATTCTTTTATCAATATTTGAATATCAATTCACGAACGACTTTACTTTTTACAAAGTATGGGACAATCAAGTTCACAGACGTAAACACACATATCCCATAACAATATTACAATATATGAAATCATAAAGATTAATACTTCAAAAATCATCTTCCAAACAAGTTTAGAATTTAAACCAATAAATCTAAAAATGAGAAGATGAAAGCTTTGGACATAGCTATGTCTAATCACAATAATGGCTATTCTAAACACTAGTTATTCTTCTAAATAAAACACGAAAAATAGAAAACTTACTAGGCAAACAAAATCAAAACACACTAAGATGAACACACTTCAAAACCAAAGAGAACTAAAGTCATATAGACAGTTCAGGACCTTCTTGAGACTTAAGGTCCTGGAGCTTGTGAACGACAGCATCCTCTGCACCTTTGGAAAGGATATCCTTATTTGGAAGTTCTTTAACATGGGGTTTTATGAGAACAAGGTCATACTTAACCTTTTTCAACTCAGTTCTTACCACATTAAGACAATTCATTGTATCAACAAGTTGCTGCTTTTCCTCCTCAAATTTCTTTAGGAAGTCTAGGACTACTTCTGACAATATATCTTCAATCTCTTCTATATCCAAAAAGGAATCAGGAGATTGAGGAAGGGAATCTTCAACTTCAGCTAGCGTCCTCTTCTCTTTATCGAATTCGAGATATATCGCATTATCAATGAAATCTTTAGGTAAATTCCATGAGCGGGAGGAAGACTCCATTGAAAATATAATGCCTAGAGTAAGAGAAATAACTCAATAGGATAGATATATAAATATAATTCGAGAGACTTATGGTTTACAAGTTAGGTTTAAACAGGAACTCTGAAACAGTACGTGTACCCGTAAGATGAGGGTTCACAAAGCTCTGCACGGAAAAACTCCATGCTTTTACTTTTCACAAACAATCTAAGAGACAAAACAAAAAGAAACACAAAAACAAAAAGGAAGGAAAAAAATACTCATATAGAAGTGTTTGATCAACTATTCGTCTAAGAACGATAAGAAATTATGTAGATAGTTAGGGTCACTTTATCAAGAGTATACCTATTCAATTATCTCACAACTAGGTTTTTTGTATGTGAGATATCAACCTTGTGATTAATTTACACAAGTATGAGCTTTTAGCTCATTAAATGAACGTTGTTTTTGTCTATCCCTATGTCTTTGACATGAGCACATTCCAGAGATATGAGACACTGCTTGATTAGCATATTTATCAGAAGTACTAAGTCTAGGACCTCTTGCAAATGGATCAAGAGGATCAAAATAGATAGGGATCCATTTTCAAGGCTTAGATTTATCAGAAACTTTCTTATAAGTACATGGAGTGATTTTTGTAGTTGCAGGAATTCCTACACTACACCCTTGTTAAGATTCTATAGAAATCTGTTGGAAATCAATTAAACTTCAAAGATTTAAACGACATTTTACTATTCAAATTTCAGAAATGTTTACAGAATTGGAAGAAATCAAGATTACAAATATTCTCTTGAAATTTCTCTCTCCTCAAGACTCTTTCAGCTCTCAAAAATACATCATCCTTGTCTGGATTTATCGAGTCCTTTATATAGGGATTTACATAATGGATGACAGCTAAGGTTTCCTCCTATTTCGGATCTATTTTGCGATCTCATCGCGATCGAAACAATATTCTCTATCGCAAGAACGATGACCATCGCAGGATCAACATATTCTTCCTTTACTTTTTCCATCGTCAGCTTTTTTTGGGTATTCTGTGACGCTCGTGAGACGTTGTTAAAGAATTGGCAGCGACGCTCGCAGAAGCGTTGTTAGTATCGCATGAATAGCGTTGTAGCGATATTCTGGTACTACATCTTGCCTCTTCTCATGTCTTTTCTACGAAGAAGAGAAGATCATGAGAACTTTAAATGCTATAACTGCTTATCTTTTCAGGCTTCTCTATTCTGAGACGTTTTTATGCCCTTCGCCAGCTATTTTCACGAATTCTTTCTTCCAATAAACTTTTGACACGTCTCCGCTAACCGCTGCGATCTGACCACCCACGTCTTTTCTTTGCATTAATTGCTTTCATCTTATTCAAGAAATTCCTTCTTCTATAAATACTCTTCTCATTCCTTTCCTTTTTCTCTTTTACTTTCTTCTTCTTTCTTTCCATACCCTCTCTGCAAATTTTATTGTTCTTCCGCGATTTGCGCTTCTGTTACTGTTGTGATTTCTTTCTTATTTTCAACCTTTTCTTTCATTCCCATACTCAAAAATGGTTGCTTCTGGTACCAAAAACTTGAAGGCCTTTAATGAGATGCGCGAGAAACTCAAAATTAAAGGTTTTAACTTATCTTTAATTCCAGACCAGGATTCTAGATCTGAACTTTCTCTTAAATTATTTACTGATGATCAATGCTCTCGCGAAAAAATCATAGTATCGGTAGGAAAACTTGAAGCTGGTCTTCCCATTCCTCTCTATGACCCAGAACTTCCATTGTTTTATCAAATAATTTCTGACGAAAGATTCTCGCGAGCGATATATCAACTAGGTGGAGATTGCATCAGATTGCTGCTTGAATATGCTTCTCGCGACGCAAATAAAGGAACTCGCTACCCTGAAGCTCCAAAAAACCCTCCATTTAAATATGTCCCCATTGTTCCTGCGGATTATACTGTGGACAACTTCTTTGTAAATTATAGTATAGTCCCTATGAAGAGGGATAGCACCTGCTGGGGTGTTCGTTTGAAAAAAGAAAAGGTCACTGGTGATAAAGCTCTTATGCTGGATATTGATTTTCATACATCTACCAATCAAGGTCCTCGCCATTCTAGTGATGACAAGTGGTTCATCTTTCCATTATGTCTTGAAGGTCCTTATATATCTGGTTCTCGCGAACTTCCAGCGAGTCTTGCAGAATATCAACCTTGGGTCTTTAATTGGCCTGAGAGAACTAAAGAGGTACTAATATCTCTAAATTTTCATATTATTATTTATTATCTTTCTTGCGTTTTTATATTCTCGCTAATTATTTTGATCTTTCTCAGATTGAAAGAATGAAGCTCAGTTATCAAACTTCGAGGAAGCCTAGCACTTTTTTGGCTCTGAAATCTTTCACGGATGAAGTAAGAAATATCTCTTCATAAATTTTAACAATATATTGTTGCCCATATTTCTTATCTTCATTTGTGCTCGCAGGAAATCGAAGAATTAGAACCATTAATACCCGCAAAAACCAAGGAGAAATATTTGAAAGAGAAATCTGGGAAATCTTCAAAGGATAAATTTGCTGCTCCTTCTAGGGGAAAGCCTCTTGCCCCTCGCAATGAAGAATCTAGCGATCCTCCATTAAAGAAAAGGAAAACTCAACCTTCTTCTTCATCAATTTCTCAACTAATTCCAGAAAATCCAAATGTTGATCTTGACGAGGGTTTTGATGTTAGCGGTTTTCCTTCAATAAAAAATTCTTCTTCCTCTGATTCTTCAATGACTCATCTATCCAGATTTTTAGCGATATTTCCCACATCATAACTTGCAATGATGAGGATGAAGTTATTGACAAGACATCCCAAGCTCTCGCTAAAGTTTGCGATGCCTCTATTCTAGTGGATAATGATTCTCTTCAAGGAATCTCAAGATCGCTGACTCCCAGTCTCTTGAATTCTCTTGGTTCCTTGGTATGTTTTCATTTCTTCAATATGTCTATATATTTTCTCCATTGGTTGATCTTAATTCATATCTTTCTTTCGCAGGTTGGAAGGGCTTCTTTTGCTGTTGCTTCTGATTTAGATAAAAGATGTGTCAAATCTGAAGAGAAAGCTGCTAAACTTCACCAAGATAAAGAGAAATTAGAATCTGAAGTTATTGAACTTCGCAAGAAGAATAAACAGCTGGAGACTGAAGCTTCAGTTGATAAGAAAAAGATCTCTGATCTTGATAGAGCTAACCAACAACTTTATGGTATGACTGATTTCCTTTCTCTCTTAATTCTTTTTACTCTATCGCATCTTATTCAAGCGACCACTTTTAACTTGCAGATATTTATGGTCTTACTGACGAGGCTATACTCTTTCAATCTTTCCCTGAACCTGTAGATGATCTTACTCTTCTTTCCTGTCTTAATAATTCCTTAAGTAATTTCTCAGATGATAAGATTAAATCCCTTTCCATAGATGAACTTAGATCCGAGCTTAATCTCTTAAAAATTGAACACAGATTCAATTTAGGTTTGACTGACAAATATAGGCGCTTTTATCTTGATTCAAAGAAAGAAATAGATAGATTAAGACAGAAAATTAGCGATCTTATTGACGAGAAAGATCTTGCTATAAAGAAGGGATCTAAGACCTTAGCAGATTTTCATAAAACTCTCCTTGATGTTCAAATGGACAGAGATAAACTTATCCGCGAGAATGAAGATCTTCTTGCGAGGGAAACTCAAGTTCGATCTCGTCTCCTTATTAATAGCGATGATGAGTTTACTTGGGCTGCGAAGGTTCTTGACAATGCTATGAATGACTTAGGTGTAAATGTTAACCTTAAAGTTGAACAAGAGGATTTAATTAGAGATATGATTTCTGAAAGAGAAGGTTGTTTGCTGTTCTTCTTCTCGCTAATTTTCTGTTTTAATTACTCTATTTTACAAAATTTCTAACTTGTTGTCATATATTCTCGTAGGAGCTGAAAAAAGATATCTTGAAAGAATTGGGGAACTTGAAAATACCCTTGCTGCTCGCAATAAGAAATATTCACGATTGAAGGAGCAATTTGACATTACTACCGCGAATTTCAATAGATCTCTCATTGTTGTTCGTAATGATTCCGTTAAGTTGGTCTGCAATGATCATGTAATTTCTCCTTCTATATATCCTGATCTTGCAAAGGAAATCCCCGCAATAATCCCAAATCTTAACATCTCTGATAGTGAAGCTGAGGATTCTGACGAGGATGATAATGACGAAGGAGAAAAATCTGGTGGAGGAGAAGAATCTGATAAGAATGAAGATAGTGATGATAATGACGAAAGGGAGAAATCTGGCGATCAAGATAAATCTGATAAAGAAGTGGCAATGAATCTAGCTAGTTCTTCTTTTTCCTTCTATCTTCCTTGAATATTTATTTTCTTATTTCTGTAACATTGCTATGAGTTTCTCCAATTTTGTGAATTTCTCTTGCTTCTACCTGTATGAATCAGAAAACAGTTCTTTTTCTGCAAGTCAATCAATGAATATAATTATTATTCTTTAACTTTTTGTGTGCATTTATCTATGCAATTTTTATATGATATATTTATGCAATTTTTATATGATATATGAATAATAACTTCATCGTTCTCATGCATTCCCATACTTTCCTCTATTATTCATCTGCAATATAAAAAATTGATTAAAGATTAGATATTAATGGTAAATAAAATTTTCTTTAATATTGGCGATCTTATTGCCAGCAATAATTGCGTGAAATCGCAATTCTCGTAACATCTGCGAGTATTATCGCAGTAATCTTGTGGTCTTATTACGCCTTCCTAATTAAAGGTCTTACTTTGCTACACTATTTCTTTCTGCGACAAAATCGCAGGACGTCTTTACATTTGCATGTATTGACCCATTGATCTTGCCTTATCTTTATTTTTTGATTGTATTGCGATAATATGACAAGTCTAAGCTCTCTCGTGAGATCAAAGCCTCGTGACATTGCCATCTTACGATGAAATCGCAGGACGTCTTTACACTTTCATGCAAAAACCCATTGATCTCATCTTAACTTTTGGCTTGTTTCCTCTGTATAATTTACTTCACGCGACAATATGACAAGCCTAAATGTTCTTGCGATCATAAAGCCCCATGACATTGCCGTCTTAAGACACTTATCAGCTCCCTAATGGAGGGTGCCTCCCTTATCTTCCCCCTGGTTGCCCCTTCAAGGAGGGCACATCGGCCATACAAGACTATCTCCTCCCATCCAGATTTACCAACAACCAGCTGTTTTCGCAGCCTCTTGTACTTTATGCCTATATGGCTTATAGTTACAAGACTGCACCCTAAATGGGGTTTTCTTCAGGCCAAGTGCATCATAGCTAAGACTTACCAAAAATGGCAAGGGAGTTTCGTACGCCCATGGCACCCTTAGCTCAACCGTGTACCTCGGCGCCTTGGTCATACTTTGCACTTCTTGGAAGAGATTCTCAGTTGTCCAACCAGAGTATAACCATATATAGTTGGAAATCCAAGATCTCTCTCCCGGATAGGTTTTATTTAACCCCAACATCTGCATGACTCAGGATCCAGCAGCGGTATAACCTTACCCCTGAATCATGTCAAGAGATACCCCCTCCTATGACGTGCTCTTAGGTCTTACATTTTCCTCTTACAAAATTTTATTCGCGAACTAGGGTGCACGCCATAAAGGTTCGTCCCATTCTTTAATCTCTGCGAAATTTTATTCGCGTTTCTCGCGAGTATTGTAACTCTGATAGAATTTCATAACTTTGATCTTCTTTCTTTTTGTAAAATCTTGCGATTCTTTCAAGCAGAAAATTCTGTTCAATTACGTATTATTTAAACAAATCATTCATAGAATTCTCTAAAGTTCATCGTTTTACCTCTCTACTTACTATTTTCTGCTTTTCTGCTACGTTTTACTGTTGTTTCTTTTTCTGCAAGACGCTCACCATCAGCCTTCACATCCTCTTTCCGCTCTATTGTATCAATCATTAACCTTTCACATCTCTGTTTGTAGGACCAGAATATCGCCACAATTATATTCACGAGAAATTAACGACATTTCTGCAAGCGTCACAGCGAATTATCCAACAACACTTTGCGAGTGTCACAAAATAATGACATAATAGTTGAAGATGGAAGAAAAACAAAAAGAACATGATTAACTGGCGATGGTTACAATGCTTGCGAGAAGGAATATTATAGCTACTGCGATAGTATCGCGAATGATATCCGAAATTAGAGGACAGCTTAGTTGTGACCCATTATGTAGTTTCCTATAAATAGAGATCCAATAGATTCAGGAAAGGATGATGTATTTTTTGAGTTGAGAGAGTCTTTAGGAGAGAGAGATATTGTGCTGAGAGATTTTCAGGGAGAGAAAATGTATTTTTCTTTATCATCTTCTTCCCCAAAACTAGATTTAGAACTCCATTAATGGAGATTATCAAATGTAAAACCAAATGTTAATTTTAACAATCATAGTAGAGAATCATGGATGTAGATCAAATTGATCGAACCATGTAAAAATCCGTGTGTCTATTTACAATTTTTAGAATTTTAATCATACTTTTAATATCAAATTAGTTTAGATCAAGATATTATTATCAAGATATTACAAGGGGTGTGTTGTGGGAAATCCTGCAACTACATTTTGGCGCTAGAAACAGGGATAACTACTTGTCAAATTGAAGAAGATTCAAAGAAATTGGCTATCATTAGAATTGGATTTCACTGGATCTAAAAATTTCAAGATCCAATATGGAAGCTACAACGAAAGATCATGATTATACAGCAAATAAAGAGAAGGAGATATATTAAGGAGCGGATGAAGAAAATATCAGAAAAATTGTGTCAACAAATCATCGAAAAGGACAAATATCTTCTCACTTTTCTTATTCTTTGTTTCATTTTTCGGATCCGGGAGACTTTGAATTTTTTAACTATCACACTTTTTTTTTCACAAAAATTGTTTTTTAGTTGATATTTTGAATTCAAAAGGGTTTTGATCATAAATTTACATCCATAAACCTTGAATTTAATCATAATTTTGATCGTATAAACAATTAATGAGAACATGATTTTTGTGATTGAAGTCAAAGATGACGGAATCAAAAGATCCAGTGAAATTTCTCTTTTGCGATAAGATGCATCCACCGACTTATCAACATACAACGTCAGCGAATAAATGGATTAAACCAACACCAACATTTTAACAAGAAAATTTAGATTACAACGGAGGAGAAAGCACAAAGGACAAAGACAGCATAGTGGATAAAGGAAGAAGACTAATGATTTATTCACCAAGTACTTCATCAACAATCGCGAAGAAATCAAAAGAAGTTACACCAACAAATAATTATACAGGACAAAATCTCTTCTCTTTTCTAATTTCATATTTAAAAAAAAAAAAATCGTACTTTCTAGGTTATGCGATTTCCAAAATAGAACAAAATCGATGATTATCATTGTTTTCAATTTTTTGAAGTTGATATAAAAACTTGCATTACTCATGGTGATTGCTCGCAGAGAATGAACTCTCGCAAGAAAGAAAGATAAAATAGCATGGCTAGAAAAGAGAATAGAAAGGGCCAAAGAGAAAGTGTAGGGACAGAATATCGCAAGATATTGGGTTACGAATGTAGTAACAAAGACAGGAGGAAAGTGTAACAAGATAATGCGATAATAGAAGAAGCACGGGAAAAGTGTGAAGAGATTACGAATATAGAATAAACTTACAAATAGAAGTTGCGATGCTTCGCAGGTTATATACAGATGTACATATTTCACTATAAATACCAGTTCAAATGCTAGATTGAAAAACACATTCTGAGAGGATAATTTTAGTAGAAGAGAGAGATTTTTAGAAAGAGATTTATTTTATTTATCTTCTTCCCCAAAAAACTAGATCTAGAGCTCTACCAAATATCCATTAATGGAGATTGTAAATGAAATACTAATGTAATCTCAATAATCATAGTGAAGAACCATGGATGTAGATCACATTGATCGAACCATGTAAAAAATCCTTGTGTCAATTTATATTTCTAGTACTTATATTTGAAATTTAGATGATTAATAAGATTTAGATCTACAAAATATTATAGGGGGTGTGTTGTAGGAAATCCTGCAACTACATTTTTGGCGCTAGAAACAGGGAGGTTTAGGAAGAATATACACTTTTAGCAGATACGAAGCAACAATATTCAAGATGTTGACGCAGGAACAGATTCAGGGAAGAAATTAATAACAACAAAATCAACGCAAAGCAGAACCAAAACACGCCTCCTGCAGCAAAATTTTTCAATAAAAAGGACAAATCTCTTCTAACTTTTCTTATTCTTTGTTTCATTTTTCGGATCTATGAATTTCAAAACCAAAATTGGAAAGATGAATTTTTTATAAAACATTAATTTTGTTTTTTGAAGAAATTTGATTTATTACGGAAAACTCGAATTTAAAAATGTTTTTGCTACGAATTTGTAGTAACCAAACCTCGTTTTACGAATTTGTTTAAGGAATCTCTGAAAAAGTCAAATTTCAAGATTTTCTGTTGATTAGAAATTTACATTTCGTAAGAAAAAAAAAAAGTAGATTTCATAGAAAGTTTTCATTCTTCGCAGGGAAACATTACTCATTTTAATGATCTATAGACTGCTAACCAAATTTACTGATTGTTTGCAGCATATATGACTGATTAAATACCAAAATACAAAAGAAACAAAAAATCTGCGAAGAATAAGGAGATGATTCTGCGATTATCTGTCCAACTAGCCCCAACGAAGAAAATGAAAGACTAGAGGGGAAACATAAGGAAAGAATTAGAGTTAAAAGTTTCGCAAAAATTATTTCGTCATCAACTTCAGACTAGTAGAAGTCAATTCAAAGTTTATTTCGCCAGTGCATCATCAGTGAAAGTTCAGTGAACAGCAAAGTACTCACTTTGTTAGCCAGTTAACTCAGTGAAATATTCACGTAAATGCACTAAGGAAAAAGAGGCAATAGTCATGTTAACCTTACAACAAAGATGGATTGAGATGATATATGAAGGAAGAAACGTACATAGCCAAAAAAAAAGAAAATGACAAAAGAAGCTGCGAGCAACACAATAGAGAAGCAGCGGCAGTAGTTTAGCATCAACTCGCAGTAATTTAGCAGAACCAATGACGATCCAGCGATCAATCGCAGCTAAACACAACAAAAAGTTGAATTCTGAGAGAAGCTAGGTTAAAGCACACCAAACTATTTTACACAAGAAATTGACTAGCGAGAAAATGAAGTCCAATTTCTGCAGGAAACATTTATTTCACAAAAGAGAATTCGCCAAGATTGGTTAGAGGCAGGAATTTGGTGTTTCATTACTTCGCAACATCTTTGGTTATTTCGCAAGAAGAAAATAGGAGATTATTTCACAGATATATTTCGCAAGAAATGGTTAAAACAGTTGGTATGGTGCAACATTACACAAGAGGTAGATCAAGAGTTAATTTCGCAAGACTTCATTTCTCATTTCTTCTCAATTTTCAAGCAAATCATATACTTCGCAAGAGACAACAACAAGCCGCAAAAGATAAGTACCATTTCCTTGAATATTTTATTTACAGAAGACAAAAGATTTTTGATTTTATTTACCAAAAGCGATATACTCGCAAGATTTCTAAAATTTCTAAGATTTCAAAATATTTCAAATATTTTTTAGGTTGGTGAAAAGCGATACAATCGCAAGATTCAAAAATGAATTCAGATCTCAAAATTTTTCAAAGACTTCAAAGTTACAAAAAACAGAGAAAATTAAATTTATATATTTCTATAGAACAGTTTTGATTTAAAGACGCGATATGAATACTTCTCATATTTCTTCAAGGATTGAAACAAAAAGGTAATCAGTATATTTGTTCGCAGCGTATAACAAAACGTATTTTGAAAAACAAGAAAATGAAATGAGGCATTTCGCAACATGAAAAATTTGTGATGAGTTTTTACAAATAAAAATGATTTATTGCGATCATCTTTCATTAAAGAAAGACGCAAAAATTTATTTGCGATCAGCTTTCATAAAAGAAAGACGCAAACTGTGATCAACTTTCAAAAAAGAAAGAAAGCCGCAGAAATTTTACATAGGCAAACCTTTGTGACTACACCCTAGTTCGCGAAGCAACATTTCGCAAGAGGCAAAGTCCTAAAGTACGTCATTTAAGGGGGTACCTATAAGCATGGCTCAGGGGAAACGGAACACCACCACGGAACCTGAGTACATGGACATTACGGGGTACATAACCCAAAAACGGGGTACCTATCTGGGTAAGACACCTTGGATTCTCAACCTAATCTTGCGATGTAACATGATTTAGGTTGGGCGACTAAGGCATAATGTCTTTCCCAAGAAGTGCATAAAACGATCAAGGCGCCGAGGTACACGGTTGAGTCAAGAGTGCCGGATGGGTTTGAAGCACATCTGCCATTCTTGACAAGTCTTGGCAAATGATGCACTTGGCCCAAAGATACCCCATAGGGTGCAACCTCGTAACTATAAGCCATATAGGCAAAAAGGATAAGAGGTTGCGAACAAAAGCTGGTTGTTGGAAAAACCGGATGGGAAGAGCTAACCTTGTATGGTCGATGTACGCTTCCTTGAAGGGGCAACCAAGGGGAAGATAAAAGGCAGCACCCTCCATTAGGGAGTTGATACGTGCTATAAGACGCAAATGTCACGAGGCTTTTTGTTCGCAAGAACATAAAGGCTTGTCATATTTGTGCAACAATCGTATTTCTGCGAGTAAATAAATAAATAATATATATATATATATATACTCGCAGAATTAAATACAAAGAAGTTAATATGAGATCAATGGGTTATTACATGAAAGTGTGATAACGTCCTGCGATTTCATCGCAATACGATAATGTAACAAGGCTGTATATTTGCAAGAATATTTAGGCATGTCTGACAAATACCCTGAAGAGGCTATAATACTAAGAGAAATGATAAGGCAAGATCAATGGGTCTCTCTACATGAGAATGTAAGGACGTCCTGCGATTTTGTCGCAGAAAGAAACGTGGCTAAATAAGACCTTTAACTAGGAAGGCAAAATAAGACCACATGAGAATACGCAAATAAACTTGCGAAGATGATTATATGAATGCAAACAATCTTGCGAACATATATACTGAAATGAAATTGAGATTATGCATCTTTAATATTTTAATTATATTATATCATGTGAGACTAATAGTGCAGGAATAAAACAATGAGATACAATGAACAAGAAAAATGAGGCACAAGCAAATGAACTTGCGAGAACAATAAATATGCATAGAGGAATGCATATACTAGAGACAAAAACAGAGAAATAAAGAATGGAAGCGATTTAAAGCTACATCAATTTTGCCGCGACAAAATGAGCTAAGTAATAGAAACTTTAGATATACATTGCAATAGATAAGCATTCTCATCATACAAGCATCATACTCGCATCATAAAAGCATCGCATAAACATCGCATACACATCTAATAACAACATCATCACATAAGCATTATATTCGCACAAGTATTTTACATAACTTTACAGAATATTCAGAACTTCGCAGTACTATTCGTAAAACTATTCGCAACACTATTTCAGGAACATTATTCAGAATATCGCAGAATACTTCATAATTTCGCAGAGAACTTTAGAAATTCGCAGAATTACTCTGAATTTTAAAGAATGTGTCATAATCTAGCAGGAATATTCAGAAATTAGCCAGATCATTCTTAGTATTCAGAATTTTAAGAATGTGATTATTTTCTTAAAGAGATTATCGCATGAGGCAGAGGCAAGATAAGAATAAAGAAACAATTCGTTCATTCAACATTTTCTCAAGGATTCTACTCTCACAGTTAAAGCACAGAGGCAACTATGGGTACTAAGAAAATATTTTATGTTCTTTATCTTCTCAACAAGAATCCTAACCAAAAATGGAGTAATAATTTCACATGAACAAAGGCAATATTTATCACTCTCATTCAAGGACGAATACTTCTTATATTTCGAGGATTAAATACTTCGTATACTTCTTCAAGAATACTTCATACTTCGCAGAGATGATACTTCTTATTTACTTCGCAAAGGTCCGGAACTTCACAAAAGAATAGAGGCAAGTATATACTTTTCAAGTCCAGTATTCTTTCGCTCGTTCCTTCAACAAAAAAAAATCAAAGACTACTACAACAACGGATTTTTTCTTAAAGATCGCTCTTCAAGCAATATTCAAGAAAAAAGAGGCAAGATGTAGGGACAGAATATCGTAAGATATTGGGTTACGAATGTAGTAACAAAGACAGGAGGAAAGTGTCACAAGATAATGCGATAATAGAAGAAGCACGGGAAAAGTGTGGAGATTACGAATATAAAATAAACTTATGAATAGAAGTTGCGATGCTTCGCAGGTTATATACAGATGTACATATTTCACTATAAATACTAGTTCAAATGCTAGATTGAAAAACACATTTTGAGAGGATAATTTTAGTAGGAGAGAGAGATTTTTAGAAAGAGATTTATTTTCTTTATCTTCTTCCCCAAAAAACTAGATCTAGAGCTCTACCAAATATCCATTAATGGAGATTGTAAATGAAATACTAATGTAATCTCAATAATCATAGTGAAGAACCATGGATGTAGATCACATTGATCGAACCATGTAAAAAATCCTTGTGTCAATTTATATTTCTAGTACTTATATTTGAAATTTAGATGATTAATAAGATTTAGATCTACAAAATATTATAGGGGGTGTGTTGTAGAAAATCCCGCAACTACAGAAAGCTTATACAAAGGACAACTAAAAAGAATAAATCACGAGAATCTCGCAACTCTTTCACAAGTTGAAGACAGTACAGTTGGTCAAACCAGAAGCATACAAGTTTAAGGTCGCAGGGTCAATCCTTCCTAACAGCGATATTTTCGCATATTTGTGATTATTTTCTCAAGGACAAATAAAAGAATAAGAAACAAGTGTTATGCGAGGATGTCACAAAGAAATACTAGAACAGATGGTTCAGGGTTCAAAGAACAAATAAGAGGTCACGGGTTCAAATTCGCAGAGACACATATTTTTCATTTTCTTCTCATTTTCATTGGCGAATAAAAGCATAAGGAAAAAAGTTCTGCGATTAACTTCGCAGAGAGGTTCTTGAACAGTTGGTCCAGAGAACAGTATGTGAGTTTGTGGTCACAAGTTTGAATTTTCCTGCGAGCATAATTTTCTTCTTTTTACAGAGGGTGAGAAAATGAATAATATCACAAAGATTGTTTCATTATTTCGCAAGCAAGAGGCAGCACAGTTGGTGATCTGTGAAGTTAATGAGTTCATGGTCGCGGGATCAATTCTTGCTTCTTGCAAGTTTATTTTTGTTATGTGAAGCTCGCCAGTCAACCTTTTATTATTTCGCAGAGAAATCTCGCAAGCAAGAGAACTAGCACAGTTGGTTGGGAGGCATGAATGCAAACAGCAGATCGCGGGATCAAGTCTCACCGCAACAATAATTTTTCACGATTTTTCTAAAGTTGCCTGACGAGAGGATAATAATAATAATAATATGACGATAGTATAACTTTCTATCGCAAACAGAAGCTAGCACAAATGGTCAATAGAGAAGTTAAGAAGTTCAATATCGCAGGTTCGAGTCCCTCTCTAAGCATACTTTTTCTTTTACTCATTTTTGAACTTCAAGGAGCGAAGAAATGGTGTAATATATCAGAACTAGGCCTCTCTTTGGCAAGCAACAAGTAGCCCAAACGGTTAGAGAAGGAGTATGCAAGCTAGAAGACTAGGGTTCGAATCTCCCTTCTCGCAAAGAATTTTTTGCAAGGCAATGAAAAGAGTTGATGATTATCTCGCCAAGAATGAAGAAAGTTGACGAGAATTTCGCAAGAGAGGGTTAGAACAATTGGTATGGTGCGAGCATATGCAAGGGGCAGATCAAGGGTTCAAGTCTCATTTCTCCCATATACTTCTTTTTGTTGCTGCGATAATTACAATTCTATTTGCGAGATTTATACATTTCAAGGATGCCAATTTTGCAAGCAAACCAAATATTTCGAGAGAGACAGAAGCAACAGGACCTCACATAAAAGCTAAGTACCACTTCCTTTAATATTTTATTCACAGAAAATAAATTTTTAAATATTTTTTACAAAAAGCGATACTATCGCAATATTTCAAAGAATATTTCTAAGATTTTTCATATTTCAAAAAAATTCAAAAAATTTGATTTAATTTACCAAAAGCGATATAATCGCAAGATTTCTAAAATTTCTATGATTTCAAAACATTTCAAAGATTTTTGATTTGATTGACAAGAGCGATATATTCGCAAAAATTAAAAGATTTCAAAATTTTCAAAGATTATAGAAAATGAAATTATCGCCAAGATTTCTAAGATTTCAATTTTTTTTGATTTTACTTCCAAAAAACGCGATACAATCGCAAGATTTCAAAGAAGATTTCAAAGATTTCTTTAGAATATTTCTTTTACAGAAAGAGATTCTTGATTTACCAATGCGATACAATCGCAAGATTTCAAAGAATATTTCTAAGATTTCAAAGATTTCTTTAGAATATTTCTTTTACAGAAAGAGATTCTTGATTTACCAATGCGATACAATCGCAAGATTTCAAAGAATATTTCTAAGATTTCAAAAGATTTTAAAGAATATTTACTTCAAATATGATTATGAGAATGAAAGAAGAAATGACAGAAATGAAATGAAAGAAGAAATGACAGAAATGAAAGAATTGACAGAAATGACACGCGAAAATATCGCGAGAAACGCGAATACAATTTCGCAGAGACATAAGAATGGGACGAACCTTTATGGCGTGCACCCTAGTTCGCGGGTACAATCTCGCAAGAGGCAAATGTAAGACCTAATAGCGCGTCATATAAAGGGGTATCACTTGACATGACTCAGTGATAAGGTTATACCGCTACTGGAACCTGAGTGATGCAGATGTTGGGGTTAAAGAAAACCTATCCGGGAGAGAGATCTTGGATTTCCAACTATATAAGGTTATACCCTGGTTGGACGACCGAGAATCTCTTCCAAGAAGTGCAAAGTATGACCAAGGCGCCGAGGTACACGGTTGAGCCAAGAGTGCCCGGGGCGTACGAAACTCCCTTTCCATTCTTGGTAAGTCTTGGCTATGATGCACTTGGCCTGAAGAAAACCCCACTTAGGGTGCAGTCTTGTAACTATAAGCCATATAGGCATAAAGGACAAGAGGCTGCGAAAACAACTGGTTGTTGGTAAATCTGGATGGGAGGAGCTAGTCTTGTATGGCCGATGTGCCCTCCTTGAAGGGGCAACCATGGGGAAGATAAGGGCGGCACCCTCCATTAGGGAGCTGATAAGTGTCTTAAGACGGCAATGTCATGGGGCTTTATGATCGCAAGAACATTTGGGCCTGTCATATTGTCGCGTGACGTAAATTATACAGAGGCAACAAGCCAAAAGAGAAATGTTTAGATGAGATCAATGGGTTTTTACATGAAAGTGTAAAGACGTCCTGCGATTTCATCGCAAGACGACAATGTCATGAGACTTTATTCTCGCAAGGGGATTTAGATCTGTCATATTGTCGCAGAAAATTCAAAGAAAAATGGATAAGACAAGATCAATGGGTTTTTACATGCAAATGTAGAGACGTCCTGCGATTTTGTCGCAAAAAGAAAAATTGGTAAAATAAGACCTTTAATTAGGAAGGCAAAATAAGACCAATAGAATAATTTCAAACTTAATTATTTTCTTTTAAGAATGCAGGAAAGATTTGTTCATCGCAAGAGAGATAACAAGTACTATTTAGAATCTCTCAGAAATACTATTCAGAATCTCTCAGAAGTATTGTTCAGAATTTCTCAGAAATATTATTCAGAGTCTCTCAAGAGGATTGTCTATAATCGCGTAACACTATTCATCGAGGCACTATTCAGTACTATTCATCGCAACACTATTCATCGTAGCACTATTCAGTACTATTTATCGTAACATTATTTATCGCGGAACTATTCAACACTATTTATCGCGTTACTATTTATAATTTCGCAGAAACATTCAGAAATTTGCAAACTCATTCATCATCTCGCAGACTATTCCAGAATTTCACAGGAGAAGTCATTATTTCGCAGAATGAGGCAGAGGTAATTCGTTTATTAAACATTTTCTCAAGGATTCTTCTTTCATAGATAAAGAACAGAGGCAATTATGGATTACCAAGAAGACATTTTATGTTCTTTATCTTCTCGGCAAGAATCATTTCCAAAATGGACAAGAATTTTCACCAGAAACGAAATGATAATTTCATACTTCTTATATTTTGAGGACGGATACTTATGATTTTCATTCAAGGACGGATACTTCTTATATTTTGAGGATTGAGTACTTCTTATATTTCTTCAAGGATATTTCATACTTCGAATACTTTAAGAGTTAATACTTCTTATTTACTTAGCAAAGATATGGAACTTCACAAAAGAATAGAGGCAAGTACGTACTTTTCAAGTTTAGTATTCTTTCACTCGTTCCTTCATCAACAAAGATCAAAGACTACTACAACAACTGATTTTTTCTTAAAGATTACTTTTCAAGCAATATTCAAGAAAAAAGAGGCAAGATGTAGGACCAGAATATCGCCACAATTATATTCACGAGAAATTAACGACATTCCTGCGAGCGTCACATCGAATTCTCCAACAACACTTTGCGAGTGTCACAAAATAATGACATAACAGTTGACGATGAAAGAAAAACAAAAAGAACATGATTAACTGGCAATGGTTACAATGCTTGCGAGAAGGAATATTATAGCTACTGCGATAGTATCGCGAATGATATCCGAAATTAGAGGACAGCTTAGTTGTGACCCATTATGTAGTTTCCTATAAATAGAGATCCAATAGATTCAGGAAAGGATGATGTATTTTTTGAGTTGAGAGAGTCTTGAGGAGAGAGAGATATTTTGCTGAGAGATTTTCAGAGAGAGAAAATGTATTTTTCTTTATCATCTTCTTCCCCAAAACTAGATTTAGAACTCCATTAATGGAGATTATCAAATGTAAAACCAAATGTAAATTTTAACAATCATAGTAGAGAATCATGGATGTAGATCAAATTGATTGAACCATGTAAAAATCCGTGTGTCTATTTACAATTTTTAGAATTTTAATCATACTTTTAATATCAAATTAGTTTAGATCAATAGATTATTATCAAGATATTACAAGGGGTGTGTTGTGGGAAATCCTGCAACTACACTGTTGTTGTTTGATTTTGTACTTCCAATTGTTATTTTTTCAGCTCTTTCTTCGCAAGACTTCATATCGATTTCATAACATTTCTTGTTTTCTCCCCAATCTCCTTTAATAACTCCTACACCTTTAGGATGAGGAAATTTAATACACTGGTGATAAGTAGAAGCTACATCCAATATCCCGTGTAACCAAGGTCGTCCTATCAAGGCATTGTAAGGTGATTCGATGTCCACAACACAGAATAAGATTTTTGAAGATATTCCTTTTAACGGTATTTGCATTTCAATTTCCCCCTTTGGTTTGTTAGCTGTACCGTTAAATCCATAGATTTTATACGTTGATGGTATTAAATCTTCATCTCTTCCGCCCATGGTCATATAGGTATGATAGAATAAGATATCAACTGAACTCCCGTATCTATTAAGACTCTGTCGATGGCCCAAGAGTCTTCAATTTTACCATCATTCTCTTCATCTTCTTCTTGCATTTGCTTTGGTTTTATCTCTAATTGTACCACCAATGAGTTGTCATGTTGCTCGCCAAGTTCTGGTATATCTTGTACGGTGAAAGATAGAGTTTGTTTCTGCCATTCTTCTAATGGCGAGGCTCTCGCTATATTCATTATATCTCTTCCATCTGTGTTCCTCGCGAAGACTTTGCTTAAAACATTATCATGGAAATCTTCTATAGTTCTGAATGAATGCACAATGAAGTTACACAAATTATTTGCTTTAGCCCCCACTTCTATCACGAATGTTTCTGCTCCTTTTACAGCATTCACCCTGCGAGTTTCTGGTGCTGGCGGTAGTTGATGAGGTTGTGGATGTCCTACTAGAAAGTGATTTAACTTCCCCTGATCAATCATCCTCAAAATTATCCTCTTTACATTCCTACAATTATTTATTGAATGACCATGAAAGTGATGGTAAGGACAAAATTCTTGACTTCGATTGCTTGGATGCGGTTTTTTCCCCATGTTCCATGGAGAAGGTATATTCTCCATTAGAATAATAGCTTCCCAAATTTTTTCTATGCTGGCATTAAGAGGTGGCATCTTAATTTCTTCCCATATTATCTTTTGATTTCCTTGCCCTCTAAAGTTATTCTGCCTTTGTCTGCCATAAGTTTCTTACGGCTGATCAAATCTTTGAATCTTATTATTTCCACCGCGATTGTAATAATTCTTCTCCCTTTCATATTCTTCTTGATCTCGACTTCCCATCGCTACCAATTTTTGTTGGTTATCAATTACCTCATTTTCTTGTTGTGGTTGCGAGGTGCTCGCCACATTATTTATCATTTTAGGGAGAAAATTTCCACTTGTCGCTAGCGAGATGGTGCTCGCGATTGGATATGATTCCATCTCATTTTGTTTCTCTTCCAAGGCAATGTACTCTTCCTTAGTTCTCGCAGTTCAGTCATAGTGATTGTATTCTTGACTCTGAAAATTTGTATGTATAGTAGATTGGTCGCGAACATTGCATTGATAAAATATAAGATATCTCTCGTCAACTCTTCCTGCCAACTCACTGCACATTGACTTCCATCTTATGGTTAAGTGTTTCAGAATCTCGCCAATTCTCTGTTTTAACCCAAACACATCTTCAATACCCGGCCGCGATGAATTGTTGCTAATATATGCTCCTAAAAATGTAGCTTGTAAATGATCAAAAGAAGTTATGGTATTTTTTGGTAATCCCTTGAACCATTTTAACACCTCGCCAGTTAAGCAAGATGCAAAATATTTGCATAGCACAGCATCATGATTCTCCCACTGTAGCATACATATAACATAAGCTTTGACATGTTGAACATCACAAGTAGTCCCATCAAAAATGCTGGTTAATGCTGGTAGATTGCATTTTGGAGGTATCCCTCTTAACTGTACTTCTTGAGTAAATGGAGTCCTCGCAGCTTCTTCAATAGCTTCATCAAGTTGTCTTCTACCTCCTTCTCTTCTATTGTTTATCATTCCTTGGATTTCTGCTAGTTCTTTCAATATTTGCTCATTCTCAGCTGAGTTTTGTTTCATTGGCCTTTTTAACGCTGTTTCCCTTCTTCTGCGTTCTTGCCTTTCTTGTCTTGCGAGATTTTGTGTATCTTCTTCTTCATCATCATTTGGCCTTTCTCTGCGAGTTTCTCTTTCATCTTCCTCTTGATATCATAACTGCCTATCTTCTTCTCTGCGGATTTCTTCATTTTTCCTCATTTCTCTTCGTTGTCTCTCTATTATCCTCTGTATCCTATCATATTCATCTTGAATATTACCATTGTAGCGATTTTGCGTATGTCTCCTTTCTCGATTTTCATGATTATTTTGTCGCACTGCTTCTTGAATTCATGTTCTTCTACTTCTGCCCTTAATCTTTCCCTCTCGCGAGCTAGACGTGCTTGTTCAACGTAATGTCTCTCAATTTCTTCTTCAATCATTCTTTGATTTCTTTGATTCTCTCGCCCATGTAATATCCTCCTACCTTCTTCTGGATTTTCTTCTTCAATTTGGTTGTTTCTTCCCTCTTGATTTCTATTGTCACGCGGATTATAGCGATCACTAATTATCCCCTATTCTCTATTTTTTACTTCTCCTCGAGTATTTTCTCTAACATTTCTTATAGGGGAATTTTGCCTTGGTTCTTCTATGAATGATCTTGAATTTGATCTAACAGTACTTCTTGATCTCATTCTTTGTAACCTCAAATTCTCCATTCTTATCTCATGATTTTGTCTTGTTAAATTTGCACGCTCTTCTGCCTCTAATCTTCTTTCTTCCTGTATTCTTTGTCTCAAATCATCTACTATTTCATGTTCTTCATGAATTGATCCTCCAACCATTTCTTGATTTCTTTCTCCTTCTTCTTCATTTCTCAATTGTCGATTTTCTGCTTCTTCTATCGAATCCGACCTCCAAGTATGCACACTCACTCTATCATAATCCACGTTCATATCTTGTGTTTGTGTTTGTTGATTCAATTTTTGAATTGAACTTTCTGCTTCATTTCTTATTCTATTTCTTTCTGATCTTATCCTTAAAGATTCTTCCAATTCACATGTTCCCTCTCCTGCAAGTCTTTTACTTCTTTTCACAGTTGTCGGTGGTTCTGATGTATTTCTTCTTCTTCTAGCCATTTCTTCAACTCTAACAATTTCTTCAAATCTTCAAGTTGTAATTAGAGATTTCTTAACTTGATTCTCCCTGTTTCTGGGCGCCAAAATGTAGTTGCAGGAATTCCTACACTACACCCTTGTTAAGATTCTATAGAAATCTGTTGGAAATCAATTAAACTTCAAAGATTTAAACGACATTTTACTATTCAAATTTCAGAAATGTTTACAGAATTGGAAGAAATCAAGATTACAAATATTCACTTGAAATTTCTCTCTCCTCAAGACTCTTTCAGCTCTCAAAAATACATCATCCTTTTCTGGATTTATCGAGTCCTTTATATAGGGATTTACATAATGGATGACAGCTAAGGTTTCCTCCTATTTAAGATCTATTCTGCGATCTCATCGCGATCGCAACAATATTCTCCATCACAGGATCAACATATTCTTCCTTTACTTCTTCCATCGTCATCTTCTTTTGGGTATTCTGTGACGCTCGTGAGACGTTGTTAAAGAATTGACAGCGACGCTCGCAGAAGCGTTGTTAATATCGCAGGAATAGCGTTGTAGCGATATTATGGTCCTACAATTTTATTAGCAACACGATAATTTATGCCAGAATACACTTGAGCCCTGTGATGATTTCTAGAATCATTTTTATAAGGTTTATAATTTTATGTGGGCATGTGATTCACTGTAGTAGTCGACTGACTATTTGTTCCATTGACAGTGAAGAGAAGCAAATTATGAAGTTTAGAAATTTGTTTCCTTCTGGCAAAAAAATGGATAGCATAGTGATTCCTTTTCCCACAAAAGTACAGGTTCGTGGAGGAGAAGCAATAATTGGCACCTGTTTCAACTTCACAACCATATGAGAAGATTGCAAGTTATGTAAACCTTTCTTGACACAACCTTCTTTTGGAGAAAATTTCTTCATGTGTTGTAATTCATGAGAATTAGTTTGTACAAAAGATTTTCTCCTTAAGATAGTGTTTTCCTTTTCCAAGGATTTGAACTGTTCATGGGCTAGAGTAAGAGATGCACTTAGTTTCTCTTTTTCGACACGAAGTATGTTGAGATCTGATGAATGAGTATCGAGCAAACATTTTTGCCTAATTGAGTCTTCCTTAACAATATCCTCAAGAGCACTAATATTTTCATGTTGAAGAGTAGTTTCTTGGAGGAGTTTCTCAATATTCTTAGAGAAGGACTCAATGATGTTATAGAGATCACGTTCTCGATCAAAAGACTTTTCAAACTCATCAATGAGCTGATCATGATCCTCAAAATCAATAATCTCAGATGTATTTTTTGAAATTCTGGTGAGCTCCCTTTCAGGTTTTGCTAGAGTATCACATGCCTCATAAGAGGAAAAGATGTCAACATCTATTGGAACAACCTTTCTACCTCGAGATTCGGAAGAATCAACTAAGGAGCAATCCTTTGAGGTGTTTCCAAGACACTTGGAGTAATCAAAAGCTTTAAGAGACATCCTGGTAGGCGTGAATGAGATTTTGTTCTCAGACTCAGATTGCCACAAACACAGACTTGTAAGGTCTTGAACGTGTTTGCCTGCTCTGATACTAAATGAAAAGCGGGGGTCTAACAACCACACCCAATATTTCGATTAGCAATATGTATCGACAAATTCCGAGTTACTTTCTAGACAATCAACTAGACAGTCAGGCTCAATCTAGATTGAAATATCTCAAGGAGTTATTATCTCAATCTCTCAATTTGATCTATTCTCAAGCAAATAGAAATCTGCGAGTCTTTATCAAAGAGAGATAACTTGGATGATACCAAGGACTAATATCCAAGTGTCAATCAATTTAAATTAACAACCAAAAGGTCGGAAATTCTAATTGATTGAACAACGCACAACCTGTATTATTTCAATTTTATAACAAAATATAATGCGGAAAAGAAATAACACAGACACCAGAATTTTGTTAACGAGGGACCTAGTCCAGATTAAACATACAATGGATTAAGCCGTTACAGACACTAGCCTACTCCAAGCTAACTTCGGTATGGACTGTAGTTGAACCCCAACCAATCTCACACTGATCCAAGGTACAGTTATTCTCATACATCTCTGATCCCAGCAGGATACTATGTACTTGATTCCCTTAGATGATCTCACCCACAACCAAGAGTTGTTACGAACCAAAGTCGAAGACTTTAATAAACAAATTTGTATCACGCAGAAAATTCTACAGTAATAGACAAATCCGTCTCCCACGAATATACCTATAAGTTTTTGTTATTTTTTTAATAAATCAAGGTGAACATGAAACAATTGATAAAACCAGACTTATATTCCCGAAGGAAAACTCATCTTTATTAATCACCTCACAATAGTCTTAACCGACGTAGCGAAAAAAGATATTGTGGAATCACAAACGATGAGACAAAGTGTTTGTGACTACTTTTACATGCTTCTTATCGGAGATAGAAATCTCAAGCCAATTATTACAATTGTACTCATACGATAGAAATAGCAAGATCAGATCACACAACTACAATAAAAGTAGTATTGGTATGGCTTCACAATCCACAATCCCAATGAAGTATTAAGTCGTTAACCTGGTTTTAGAAGAAGAAAACCAAAGGCTAAAGGAGAATCGACTCTAGCTTAGCACAACTAGTGTCACACAGAATGTGTGGGGATTAGGTTTCCCAGTTGCTAGAGTTCTCCCTTATATAGTCTTCAAATCCGGGTTTGCAATCAATGTTAGCTTACTAAAAAAGCATTCAATATTCACCGTTAGATGAAAACCTTATTAGATTCAAGATAATATTTATCAACCGTTAGATCGAAAACATAGCTTGTTATACACACATGTAATGTAGGTTTCTAGGCTTGTGTAACCGTACCCAAACTTGTACATTAGTTTGTTCAACAATAGTTAACCAAATGGTTAGCCATATGATAACTTTCATATCAACCATATTCTTCTTGACCAAAACTAGTCCAAATGACTCAAAAGAACTAGTTAGAGAGTTGTTCAATTGCTTAGATCTTTATGTACTACACAAGACACAATCGAAGCAAAAACGATGTGATTCACTCGAATCGATTCATGAACTATAAAGCCACGGTTTGCAATAACATTCCTTAGTTTATTAAGATAAGTTCACAAATATAGTTTTTAGACATAACCTACTCAAGTTCGCGGACTTAAGTTCCCGGACGGAGTTCACAAACTCTAGCTGAAATTCTCGGGTTCGAGAACTACGCCAGTTCGTGGACTGAAGTTCACGTACAACTCCAGTTTCACTTGATCAACAAAGTTCGCAAACTTCGGTTCAAGTAATAAGGACTTATACATATATGTGTTTCCACAACAATGCTTATATCCTCCAATGGTATATTGTCTAAACTCTCATTTCAATCATTAAAAGATTCTCAGAGGGCGTTCTATAATTGTTATTCACAAACTATTTTTCGTCAGAGCAATTTCCAAAATGATTGAAATATAACATGACTTTCGTCACTAGGTAAAGATGAACTTGGCTAAAGCGAAAGCTTTACCAACACATATTTCGAGAAATAGATAAGCGAGATATACTCAACTCGAAATATCACATGTGTATAATCTAAGTTTATGTAGCAAAACGACTTTGTATCAAGATAGGAGATAGAGTAGATAGACTTTTGAGTGATAGATAAGTTCAAGTCTCCACATACCTTTTAGTCGATGAAGATCCACTGGTTCCTTAAGTAGTCCTTCGTTTTGTATGATGATCGCCATGGAGTTCTTGAGCTCAACTCTACTTTCTATCCTAGTACGAGACCTTAGCTATGGTAGACTAGAAATCAAGAATTTATAGTTTTTATCACTAACATTGACAAACATGCTTGAGATAGCAACGCATGCGAGTCGACCGAGCGATGCTCTAACATAAATAAATGAAACTATGCAATTCTTAATAATGGGAGTAATGTCGCAGATAATATGGATCATATTAAAGGCACTTCCTATGATTTCAATGTTTGAGTTCTTAAAGTATCCTAGAGCCATGCCTCCCGATTTACCAACAGCGGGAATAATATACCACGAATCAAAAGGTAAATGGTGAGTGTACTTGTTAACTGTGTCAGTATCGACCATGGTTTCAATAAGACAAATTGTTGAAGGTCTAATTTTTTTAAACAGATTCAAAAGATGTAACCACTTCTTATCAGAGAAGCATCCATTCATGTTCCAACAAATAAACTTCATGGTAAAAGAGCAAAAATAATACTATCATAGAAAGATCAGAGAAATCAAAAAACAGTGCAAAAATATTAAAACGAGAGATACTGGAGTAATGATGAATTGGACTTACTAGGTCATGAGCATATGAAGGTTCCGCATCCATAGAGTCAATATCCATCATCAAGAGATCAACCTCTTTTTCGAATTGTTCGTCAATAATTTCAGGTTCCGGAGGGAGCATAGATAATGGCATCGACTTGAGAATCAAAGGTTCCAAGGGTTCTACCTTCTGATCAGCAATTGAAGAAAAACCAATATCTGGACTTGTGGGCATAGTCAATTATGAGCTACAATTCATCTCCGATGCAGAACCAAAAATGTATCCAGGAGTAGTAAAGACAGTCTAAGGAAAGGCTGAAGTAGTAGTAGTCCAGACCATATTAGCATCGGTATTCCCATGACTAGCAGTAAATCCTGAACAACCCGAATTGAAGGACATTTCAGCAGGGGGGATAAAAGGAGGAATTGAGGTGATATGAGGCCAACGAGGGGTGGGCATCATAGAAAAGGAAGATGTTCCTGAGCTAGTTCCAAGAAAAACAGTTTCAAATGATGTCTTAGTTCTTTTACCCTTCCTATCATGCATAAGTCCATCAGAATCAAATGATATACTATCATATGAATGGGAAAAGCTAGCAAAGTTCAGAGATGAGAGAGAGGGAGCATAAGTAGTTGAATCTATGTTAACCGACTCTCTAATAGTTAGGGGAGTAAACTTAGGCATTACATATGAAGTAACATGAGCGAAAAAGGGAGAACCAATGCTTTTAAGAGCTACAGAAGGTTGAAGGCTGACTGAGAAAGTTGAAGGCTTTGAATGATCAAATGCTACAGCATCAACAGTAGCAGGTGAAGAAGCCTTGCGGTTCCTTGGTTTCGAGCATTCCCCAATTTCTGGACTTGACTGAAGCTTTGTAACTGCAACATGGGAAGTTCGCTGAGTAGGAGTTGGCAATGCCCTGACAAGGATCCTCCTATGTATATCCCTGCACTAACCTTCATTATGACACAACACAAAACAACGCTTACATGCCCTAAAAGGAAGTTTAGGGTAGAAAGCATGCATAATATAAGTTCTCCTATTAGAATTGAAAACAACTTTCCTAGTTAGAGGATTTTTAGGGGAACCATCAATCTTGCTTCATATAGACTCCCATCCGGAGAATCTGCTGAAACAAAATTTCGCAGTTGGTCCAGTACTTCCCTTACCATACCCTTATTAACGAAGTCAGAATGAATATTAATCTGCACTAGCATTAAAGTAGTCTCCCAAACCAAACCAAAGATGGATTCTAAAGCACCCAAGGGTTGGACTGCAAAAAGTTGGCCACATAACAAGGTTGGTCTTGCAACATAGGAAATTTTCTTATCCTGGTTGTTCTTGAACATTACTACAAATAAGTTTTGAATTTCATTTCCTTGAATAAAAGGTTTTGCTAGTTTAAAATCTAGAGAGTTGATGGTCCAGATTCTATTGAGGTGATGCTTTACAGAGGTCTTATGATAACTTCTACTATCATCACAAATAAGAGCAGCAAACCTATAAGGAAATTCCTCAAAATCTTCATCTAGATCAAGCACTCTAACCTGAGCAGCAGGAATTGCCATTGCACTAGGCTAACTAAAAGTTTTTTTTTCTTCAAAAAAGGATACAATGGAAAGAAGATAGAATAGTAAAAGATCTGGGAGGATAAACTGATTCAAACAATAAGGATAATATATACAGGCAGAGGGGAATCTGAAAGGTTTATCCATGCAGTAATGACTTAGACAATTCATTGAATTAGGAGAGATAATTAAGTTTTGTCAAAATCAAGTCCCATTAGTCTTTAACATCAATCACACAAGATGAATTAGACAAAGAGGAGTTAATGAAATGCATGCATAAAAGGATGAGTTTGACAACACCTTCTTTGAGAAGTGACCAATAAATGGCATGAATTGTACAAACCATTATACTTATTCCATTACTTCAGAGAATCATATTGACAGAGCAGAGTTAAGAAGCAAAGTTTCCAAATGTAAAGAAATACATGAGTGAGCCTCCCTTATTCAGATTAACTAGACACATAGAAGTTAATAAGAAGCATGCTACCAATTGAGTTTGACAACACCATATTTGAGAAGTGACAACTAAATGGTAGAATCCATGAGGACTAGTATACTCATTATAATATCACAGAGAAACACATTGCCAGAGAAGAATAAAGTAGCAAAGTTGCCAAATGTAAACAAAGTTCTGAAACAGCCTTCATAAATCAGATAATTCAATAGCAACCTTTAATGATTTTACTCCACTTAGAGTTAAAATAATCCACTTAATATCTATTTTAAAAAATAAACACTACTTTTAATGCCATTGAAGGAGGGGATTAACTCCACCAAGATACTCTTCAGAGAGAAGCATCATATCCTAAAAGCCCTTTGACACCTTCTTACAAAAATAGATATAATGAGTATAAAAAGCATCACCTAGAAATTTCATTTCCAACAAGATTCTCTGTTCCAGCGAACTACTAAATATTAATAGAAGTATTAGTAACTAATTCAAATTCCTACAAAGCGTGGGATCTCTCATAACTCAAAAGGCCCAGCTTAGAGTCTATGCCTTATCAGTTTTGCAATATTTGACGTGAACCAAACCCTAAAAAATAAGGGGAGGAGGATCTATAACTCATACCCACTGGAAAAGAATACCCATCCTCTCAACATATGACTCTTCTCCATGAACCAATTTTGATCAACAAATCTCATGATGATGGACTGAAGCTCTATGTCAACACCTCCATTAGCTCATGACCTAAATAAAACAAAAAGAAGAGATAGAGAAATTAAACGTTAGAATATGAAATAAATACCACTAAATTTTAAATGAAGATGTTGAAATTAAGATTTTAAGGAAATCATTGAATCAGGTTTAACAATGAAAAACACAAATTCGAAAAGTTCAAAAATTAGGTCATAACAAAGTTCTTCAAATTGAAAGAAAACAATAATTAAAGGATGAAATAAAGATATGAAAATGAATCAGAATTAAAAGGTTAACATGAAAAACTGATTGATTTGCAGAGATGATAAACGGATTGAAGTAGGGGAAGGAGAGAAATTTAGGGTTGACTAAATCAGCGTCGCAAGACTAATCACAAGACTAATTATACAGAGAGCAACATAGGTAACCGATATCCATAGTCCAAGGCTTATGGGATTTGTACTATATTACTTGATTTATAATATCTTATCATTTCATCAAAAAAAAGAAAAAAATTCAATTGAAGTAAACTTCTTATTTAAAGAAAAAAAGGAGAAGAAAGAAAAATCTTCAACTTCTTTGGTACTAGGATTCGTCTCTAGCTTTATCCTTCATCTTCCTTCTTGTAATATATCTTCGTCTTCCTTCTTGTAATATATCTACAACTTTGGACTTTTTTTTTTTTTTTGCAACTTTAGACTTCTTTTACACGCGGTTAGAGGTGTACGATGAAGTTGTTTCTAGAACAAATAGTTGCCAAACACATCATCACCGGATATTCGTACGATGTAATAACAAAATTCGCTACCGTAACCATATTTTTACCCCTCCACCGACCATCAAAAACCATACACGTCGCAAGATATTAACTTTTAACGAACCAGATTCATCATGAAAAGTTTAAAGTCAACTAACTTTAACTGATTTTAACAAATCGCTTTCGGCTTGAGCGATTAAAATATCATCAAGTGTACCTAAATAAGCTTAAACGAAAACATTATCGCTTCAAAATCCCATCTAATCCAGACTACCAACCAAACAGAACCTGCAAACGAATATAAACAACTGTATTCATTTCTTTGACTATTATTATTATCCTCCATTCTCTCTCACTCTGTGACTGTGTACCACTCTCCAGATTAGATTTTGTCTCAAATCAAAAACCAAAAAAGAAAAAAAAAAATCTCATAAATTTTCTCATCAGATCTTAGTATATAGTCATCTTACTACTTTTATTAATCAGTTTGATTAAAATCTTAATCATTTTACTCACTCCTTTTTAAGTTTAGTAAAGTTGAGTAACTTTTTTTTTTCTTCTTCTTTTTTTTAGTTTGAGATTTGATTGTTGTTGGTTGTTCTTTTGATTAGTGAAAAAAATGGAAGAAAATTCTAAAAAATCAAGAAATTATGATATACCAGATCTAGCACTAGAGTGTATTATGGCATATATAAATGATTCTTATGATAGAAGTTCAATTTCCATGGTGTGTCGTAAATGGTATGAAATTGATTCAATAACAAGAAAACATGTAACTATTAATTTTTGTTATACAATCAATCCATATCGTTTGAGTCAAAGATTTCCAAGATTGGAATCACTGAAATTGAAAGGGAAACCTAGAGCTGCTAGATTTAATTTGATACCTGGGAATTGGGGTGGTTATTTAGATCCATGGATTAGAGAAATTTCCAAAAGTTTTAATTGTTTAAAATCACTTCATCTTAGAAGAATGATTGTTTATGATGCTGATCTTCAAGTATTGGTTGGATCTCATAGTCACTTATTACAAGTTCTTAGACTGGATATGTGTTCTGGTTTTTCGACTGATGGTCTGAAGCTTGTTACGCGTTCTTGCAGGTAACTATTGAATTGTTTTGGTGAATTTGTATGTGTTAAGGTTGTTTTTGATCTGATTGTAATTTGTTATGCTGCTGAATGTGTATAAGTAAGTCACAGTTACGTCTTTGGAAGTTTGATACCTTTCTTGAATTAATTAATAAATCAAGTAGTATGTATGACTATTTTTAGTAATCAAAGTCTCAATATGCTGCAATAATGATGACACCATACCGGAGAAATCATGTGATGTTAAATATTTTTGAGGCTCAAAGCTATTTCTTTGTACTTGGTGCTACTCATAACATAAGCATGACTGAGGATATGTTTCTTTGTACTTGGCACTACTTGATGACTCCTTGCTACTTTTGAGGCTTGTTTATGTTTTCTTTGAGTTTCTTGATTGTCAATGGGGATGAGGTAACATGCAATGCAAATTAAATACTTTAACCCAATGGGGGTATGAGAACTTGTGTAATGAAAGTCTGCCCGTGATTAATCAACTGATTCTGTAGCCTTTTACTGTATTTGTTATCTTATTGTTTGTTTGCTTCTGCAGATGTTTGAGAACCTTGGTTTTTGAAGACAGCACTGTAGAGGAAAAAGATGGTGAATGGCTGCACGAGCTTGCTTTGAATAACACGGTACTTGAGACGTTGAACTTCTATTCAACAGATATTGGCAAAATCAGTACCCAAGACCTTGAACTGATAGCCAGAAACTGCAAGTCTTTAATCTCCGTGAAAATTGGTGATTCTGAAATCCTTGATTTAGCTGGGTTTTTTCAAGCTGCGAAAACATTGGAAGAGTTTGGTGGGGGTTCTTTCAGCGAGGAACCAGATAAATATTCAGTAATTTCATTTCCTCGAACATTACACAGTGTGGCTATTAGCTACATGGGAAAGGATGAATTGCCTATATTTTTCCCATTTGCATCTCAACTAAAGAAGCTGGATCTCCTTTATGTTTTATTTGACACGGAGGACCATTGTCAGTTGATTCAGCGATGCCCAAATTTAGAAGTTCTTGAGGTAGATAATGCTCTTTGTTTTTTGTCATTGATGTTTTTATTGTGTTTTTCTTTTTTAAACTTGATTGAAATGTTTGATTTCTTATTCTTACCTTTAACTGAATGTAGACAAGGAATTTGATTGGAGATCAAGGATTAGAACTTCTTTCTCAGAATTGTAAGAGATTGAAAAAGCTTAGAATTGAGCTGGGTGCAGATGATGAACAAGGCATAGAGGAGGGACAAGGTGTAGTTACACATAGAGGGCTGTCTGCTTTGGCACAGGGCTGTGTTGAACTGGAACACTTGACTGTCTATGTATCTGATATCACCAATGAGCCTCTGGAATTGATGGGTATGCATTGGAAAAATCTGTGTGATTTTAGATTAATCCTGCATGATCGTGGAAGGATGATGACAGAGTTGCCTCTTGACAACGGAATTCGAGCTCTGTTAAAGGGTTGCCCAACGTTAACGAGGCTTTCTCTCTATCTGTGTACTGGAGGTATGACAGATTTAGGACTTGGTTATATCGGGCAGTACGGGCACAATGTTAGGTCGTTCATGCTAGGTAACGTTGGACAGTCTGATGCTGGACTATTGGAGTTTGCAAAAGGCTGCCCTAAATTACAAAAGCTTGAAATGAGGTGTGGCTACTTCAGCGAACGTGCAGTTTCTCTCGCTACAACACGACTGCCTTCTCTTAGGTTAATATGGTGGCAAGGTTATAAAACATCTGGTAGACCCAGTGACCTATTAACCATGGTTCGCCCATTCTGGAACATTGAGTACAGCCCACCAAGACAGGATGTTGTAACAGATGAGGAAGGACAAGTTGTGAGAGATGAGGAAGGACAAGAGGCGGTTATCAAGCATCCTCCCCAGCTTCTTGCTTACTACTCACTTGCAGGGGAGAGAACGGATTATCCGGATACTGTTATTCCTATGAATCCATCGAGTGGATAATTGTAAATTTTGGGTGCAACCCTTTATTGTTTGTAATGCCTCCTACCTCCTAACACTTTCAAACTGTCTAAATATCTGATTTTTTTTTTTTTTATAAAACTAGGTTAGCTTGTAGCCTGTGCTATGTTGTGTCATAAAAAAATAATACATAAGACAAACATTATATGTCTCGGTGCATTATCTTAGAACAGTTTTGGCAAACAGTTCAAATTGATTCCAATTCAAATGTGTATAACAGAGAAGAAACCTGAAACTAACAGCTACCTTTTACGTGTGTAGCCTTGTCCTGCAGTTGTAATACATTTGAGAACTCCAAAGTAGTTCTATCCAATTCATCGGGTATTTGAGATTTGCACTTCATCAGCTTGGCTTCTCTGAGATATTTAGAAGTGGGAAAGTCCCTCGTAATGGGACCTTAAGTACCCTTCTGTCAGTGTTCATATTGGAGAACTCCTGCAAAGTTGATTTTTGCAGTCCCATGAGGTGATTTATTGGCCTTTTCGGGTTCATGTATGTTGGTTGATGGAAAAAGGATAGTTTCTTATGTTCTGTGTTCGCAGGCTAGTACAGTCTAGCAGTTGTATCATTGTCAAGTGTGCAAGATAACTGTTGCACATCTGACGTTCCAAATGACCCATGTTATCTTCCCCTTTTGTAGGGTTAGTTCCAGTTGTTAATCCATTGTCAGTCAGGATAGACTTCCGGAGGAAACTGTTGGCTGTTGGATATTTTCAAGATTGTTTGCTGCTATCTGGGGGGGCCGGGGGGCGTAGCCCCTCTCAGGATTATTTTTTTCTGTTAATGAATTTGAAAACCTATTCGGTTTTCCAGAAATCTCCACTAAACGTGTCTGTTTCCATAGGTTTCTTCAAGAGACCATTAATGGATGCCCGTTGAAAGCGCCTGTTCGTGATGGAAAGACATCACGAAAAGGCATGAATCCTTCTTCAAATAGTGAAGGCTTTCTCCCATCTCGATCATCAAAAAATCTCATTCTCTATAAGCATCTTCAGAAACAAAATACTGCGTGTTCTTGGTTGGGTCAAGGGAGTACAACCCTTGAATTCAACAACGTTGTTAGGGCATCATTGTATCCTGAAGGCAATATGTCACTGACCAATTGTACTCGCCAATTATTTGGGAAGGGTCGAAATAATTGCTGAAAAGAATCGGGGCCTTGAAGCTTGTGATACAACATTCTTTTCGATCTCTGTTTTCATCCTCTAGTAACCCTGTATTTTCCAATATTGGCTTCATAAACAAGCAAGACATTACGAGCAAAATGGCAAGAAAGAAAAAGATGCTCCAAAGTCTCAATATGCTGATTGCAGAATTTGCACATATTCTCGGTGTTTATTATGATGCAGAATTTTTTGCAGCAGTAGGAAGCAAGCATATTATGAGCATATTTGTGGACAAATAATAGTAACCCATTTGAGATGATTACGGGTTCCATGTCTCAATAAGATTCAGTCTAGTCCATGTCCTGGGTTTGTTCATGAATAGATTTCACTATTCAAGAATCTCATTCTTAAACTTCTGTTAGGCCTTATTCAATGAACTCCAAACATGAAACAAAATCTTTGAACCACTTAAGCGTGAAGTAGATTTTTCCAGGTTTATTGGGTCTATTTATATGGCCTCAATTCAATTTTGTAACATTGTCAATCAAATATCTTTAAATGATGAACATGAAGACTTGTACCCTCTGAGACAATTTTATGGAAAGAATTTCTTTACAAATTGACATTTTTTGTTTTTGTTTTTGTTTTGAAAGGTCAAAGAGAATTGATTAAAAATCACACAAGCCGTGTGCGGGCGGATACAACTCGCAAAGAGCGAAAAGCCCACAAAAACAAAAAACCTTAATCAAAAAGTTTGTAAGATTATAGAGAGTATCAACAAAAGATGTCACAACTTGTGAAACCTAACAATCCAAGAGCAACTTGAAGATCACTGCTTATTGATAATTAGCATACTCGTCGACATCTTCTATAATTAAACCATCATGGTTTTTTGCAAGATCGCAAAACATTTCTTTACGATGATGAGTCTTTTGAAGTGGAAATTCTAATCCCGTGAAGAACCAAAATCCACAAGTTTATCAACCGAGACTTTGTTAGGAACGTTAGATCTAGGAGGTTTTTTCTTTTTTAAACTTGAAAGGTACCATTTGGGAACATACCTGTATCTTTGAATTTCATACTCAGTTTCATACCAATTCCGGTCATTAGCTTGGACGATGACGGCTTTGCAAATTGACATTATGTGACAAATGAGAACGATACCCGAGATGGTCGGTAATGTCGTTCATCTTCTTAGATATGCTTTTTTTTTCCTTTTTCTTTTGCTCAGTAAAAAGAATTATATTAGACAAACATGAGTTGTTACAGAAGAGACAAGGATGAAAAACAGAGTTTCCCATCCACTATGCGTCTTTACAAAAAGAAAGTTGTTTTTAGGCATACACAAAAATTTCTGGGCATACAAAATTATTTTCCCACCCAAGATGAGTTTATAAGGGGTAGTGTAATTACTTATATACCCTCAAATAATTTAAATTACTAATATATCCTTACCCTTAAAATAAACTAAAATCAAAATCAGTTTCCTATTATATACATCTCATCTTCTTCCTTCTTCCTTTTCTAATCCATCAATCGAAGAACAAATAGAAGTTGAATGTGCAGAATCTGAAATTGAACCAAAAATTCATCTGATTGAAAAAACAACTCCTAAAATGGAATTAGAAGGTATTTATCACAAACCCATCTCTTATTTTATTGTTGATGATTGATTGAATAGGTTTAATTCAGAACAAAGTTAGTTTTTAACGATCACATATTGATGTTCGGCTGATAATTTATCTCCGTTATCAGCCGAACTGTTCATTATTTTTCACCCTGAAAGTGTTTATGAACAGTTCGGCTTATATTAATTTTTCACCTATCAGCCAAACTACTCTCTGTTTCATCAACACAATGAAAGTTACCTTAGTTCGGCACATATTTTGTATTTCGGGACAGCCGAACATTTTTAGATACTACAAAGAAAAATTAATGGTTAGGTTCGGCTTGTACGATAATCATAATATGTTCCGAACCTAGTGCATTTATAAGGTTCGGCTCAAAATTGAGTTTTGTTTTTAGTCGAACTGTTCTTCACAAAAGCTTCATGTAAGTGTATATGAACAGTTCGGCTTGAAATTTCATGCAATTTCAAGCTGAACCTAGTCACAGAAAGAGATGCATAGGAGGTTTGGCGTATTCGATAATCATAATATGTGCCGAACCTAGCACATTTACGAGGTTCGGCTATTACGATATTCACAATATGTGCCGAACCAATACAAAATTATTAACCCAGGAATGCACATGATCAGGTTAGAAACTTTATATTCTACTTATTCAAATAGCCGAATAATGTGTTTCCAACAGGTTCGGCGCTTACGAATTTCTAAATATAAGCCAAACCCTAAATATTTTTTCTTCCAGACAGTTCAGTGTAGGGTTCGGCTTGTTAGGACAATTCGAAACAAGCCGAACTCTGGTCTACAAGGTAGGTTTGGCTCTTAATCAACACTTTCAGCTAGCCAAACTGTTCATCCAAACTCGCCGAACCTTAGTGAAAAAACACAAACTTTTGATGATTTTAACCTACAAAAGCGAGATTAAACATAAGAAGGTCGAACCCCGGAAGCTGCCTAAATTCCTACAATTCAAGGGTTTGTTGAAAATAATCTTAAAACTAATCACTAATCAGAATTATTTTAACTAATCATTACTATTAATACTAATCCTAAAAGGGCAGATTTTCCATTACCAAAAATATTTGGTTAAGGGGCTTCTGATATTGCTGTTTACACTCCTTTTTTGTCTTTACTTGGTATGCCCTGAAAGATTTTTGTATGCCTAAAAACAACTTTCTACAAAAAAGGGCATTCTCAGCTCAAAATGAGCACAACAATTGCTATACTTACATAAAGTAAGAAAGCCCCATGAACATAAGTCCATAAACAACTATGCACCTTTTACAGAAAAAAGGGCATACCCAGTAGCCCAAAGACTACTTACAATTACAAACTCATCAGCATAAGAGCCCATACACAATTGCACAAACCGAAGCAATTGAAGCCCAAATAGTTTTACCCTATACTAGCCCATCCCAACTTAGAACCCAAAAGTTTTTAGCAAACTTGTTGATGAATTTACAGCTGTTTTTAGCAAACTTGTTGATGAATTTACAGCTTATACTTGTGTTGTAATGATACTTCTTATTATACTGTTACGCTCCCACATTGGTTGTTAAGATTTAAAAATCAGTTTTACTGACTGTTTAAAGAAATAAGGCAGGATCTTGCTTAGTTTATTTATTTTACAAAAATTCGCTTGGAAAATTTACTGGTATAGGGAGGAAAATACACGAAGAGGAGGTCATAAGCCATAACCTCCAAAAGAACCGAAAGAAAAAGACTAGAAATCTATTATATTATATTATACAAAGGGAACCCCCCTTAGAAACAGTGTTTGAAGCTGCAAATTTCGAGTTTCCGGAACTGCCCTTTCTTTAATTCTATTTGAGACGCAATCATTGCAAATACACAAGGGTTGTTCAGTAATTTCAATATTTTAAGTTTGTATCTTTACAAAACCATACATTAATCAGTGCAGGTTACAATGGATCTAGAAGAATCTAAACAGAGAGGAAAGTGTTGTTTTATGCGATTGGGTTTTGAGTTTAATTATCTAAATTCTAGAAGAATCGAGGATTCTCAACATTCAAACAACGTTTCTAACTTTCAATATAGGAGAAACTACTTTCGTTCTTCTTAATTATTATCTGTACTATCTCCTGAAATCAAACAATTAAAATGTCAGGTGTGGTGGATGTTCAATGTAACCCAATTAAGATCCGTTATCCAGTTTTACCATATACAATAGACCAATTATTTATGGAGCTCAACTTCTAACAATACTCTCAAACTTCTTCATCTTTTTTTCTTTGACCTTTCATTACCTGTGTGACCACATTCTTGCTATTGCTGATAAATTGAAAGGTAAAGTTTTTATTTTTTATTTTATTGGTTGAGGATAGTTTATTGGTTTTGATTTCATTTATCTTTTTGGAAGGTTTGAGAGTTATTGATTCAATATGGCTGCTTTTGGAATTAGATGATCCAATGATTATATTGGCTTTGGATGGGAAGTGTCTTTGTATCTTGGAAGATGAAGATGATTTTACAATAGAAGAGAATTTGTTGTGATGTCAATATCCAGTTAATCTTTATCCCAATAAATAGGTGTTCAATGGTGGCTATTTTATTGGTGTTTTAGAAATGGACGAGTTGGATTATTGTGTAATGCTTAGATTCAAAATTATAGGTCTAGAAAGCTATAAAATGAAGATAGATATACAAAATGAACTCACCTTCTCAACCACAAAATGCTATACATAAAGTTGCTCAACCACAAAATACTATACAAAAAGTGTTCGAAAAAAGCCTGAAAGAAGGAAAAAGAAAAGGGTGTGCCATCTTTGTATAAGTTGGATATTTTTGTAGGGGTAATTTTTTTGATAGGTTTTGATTGAATATTTTATGAAATGTCGTTTTTGTCGTCGAAAGATAAGAACCAATGATTTTTAGCATGCGCATATACGCGTGCCCAACGTTGTGGAGAAAGAATACATACATTCCAAGTTGCACATAAGTGTGTAATTCTAAGACTTGGTGCATCCCTTTAAAAAGCAATTCCGGTTTTAGCTTAGTATTTTTCTTCTCAAAACCGTAAAAAAAAGCCACAAAGACACTAGAGAAGGACAAAAAAATGCTGCTCTTTCTGGAGTCTCTTCTACCACCATAGTCTATTGCGTCCGCAACCAGGGAAACATTTGGATAATTATACTCCCTCTGTCCCAAACTAATTAAGTTATTTGGTTTTAATTTTTGTCACACAAATAATTGAGCTATCTCACTAATCAAGGGGGTATTTCTAAAACTATCCTTTTAATTGATTATTGTTACTATAAGAAATATGTATAATTTGATAGCCATGTTTATATTTGTTACGCAGGTGTTTTAAAATGCTTTTCAACGGTATAAAGTTTACGAAAAACCGTGGTATAATTTAGGAAGGAAATCATTTCTAAGTTTTACTAGTTCTTATCCATAAGGGTATATTTGTACAAAAATACTTAAACACACTCCCTTTTTCTCTTTGCCTTAATAATTGTGCAAAATCCGTTAGTATCAATACTGGAGTGGAAGCAATGACTATATCAGAGGCAACTTATATGTTTTTGATCTTTGCGTATTGACCTCATCTTTTTCCTCATATATATCGGACCAAAGAATATTTTCCAAATATTGGTACTCAAAAAATTTCCATCTTTATTTCTAATACTTTCACTGTCATTTTTATCATCTGAAGTTGAGTGTATACTCACATCATCTAAAGGTCGAATAGAAGAAGGTATATTAATTTATGTTTAGTAAATGGATGCATATACTAATGGCATCCTTAATGTGTTATTTTCAATTTAGTTATACATTTCATTTTTCCAGGAGTTCTGTTTAACACTATTTTTCATGTATTTTTTGTTGAAGAACCAACATTCTTAACACAATAGTTTTTTCTGTAACAATGGGAAAAAATGATGTTGAAAAGCCATAAAAATTTAGATGATTGAGTTAGGTAAAATTAGAGGATGCGTTGTATGATTTTTACAATGCAAATGAGAACTTTATTGCTTATGATTTGTGGGCTGCATTAGAAGCAAAATACCAAGTATTGCTAGATGCAAGAAGTTTTTGTTATCTAGGTTCTTGGAATACAAAATGTTTAATGACAAATTTTTGATTGATCAATTCCTTGAACTTCAGCGTATTATCAATGAAATTCTTGCTGAAGGTGTGGTAATTGATTAAACTTTTCAAGTGTCTGATGTGATTGAAAAATTACTGTCTTTTTGGTCAGAGTACACACGTAGATTCAGACATGGAAATAGTGAATTCAGTATGGTTGATTTGGGTAATAAGATTCAAGTAGAATAATTATTGTGCTCCCATGACAAGATTATGTCTTCTGCAAAAGAAATGTCTAGCAAAGCTCATGTAACTAAACATAAATTTTCAAATGCTGAAAAAGGTGAGAAAAACAAACACAAGCGTGGTCCTCATAAGAAAGGTATGTTTCAGAAACCTAAATCTAGCATTAATAAAATTAAGGGTGCTTGTTATATTTGTGGAATTCCTGGCCATATGGAAATTCACTGTAGGATACGTGAGGACCTTAATAATAAGAAAAATAATGCTAATTTGGTAGAGAACAACAAGGAAGAGTTTTTTTGGTACAATGTCTAAAGTAAATTTGGTAACCAATATGAGAAACTTGTGGGTGGACTCTATATATACCAAACATGTCATTGGAAACATAGATATGTTCACTTCCTATAAGAGGTAATGGGATGGCGAGAAACTCTACATGGGTAACTCGCCTGCAGTGGAGGTTGAAGAAAAAAGCAAAGTTGGGCTCAAACTTTATTCTAGCAAGACTCTCACATTGAATGAAGTTCTTATGTTTCGGACATCTGCAAAAATCTTGTCTCTTATGGTGTTTTAGATGATGAGAGTTTCAAAACTTTAATTGAATCTGGCAAAGTTGTTGTCATTAAGGGTAAGGATCATGTGGGTAAGGGTTATAAGACTAAGGGTGTCTATAAACTTAATGTAAACTTTGATCCAATAAATAATATTTGTTCTTCTGCTTATGTTTGAGTGTCATTAAATGTTTTTCATGGTAGAGTTGGACATGTATATTATAATCAATGCATAAACTGGATAACATAGGCTGCACACCCAAATTTGGTTTGAATAATGAACATAAATGTGAAATTTATGTAGAATCAAAGTATGCTAGAAAATCCTTTGAAAAAAATGTTTAGAGAAATTCTAAACCCTTAGAATTTATTCATTTAGAACTAGTTTATACGAAATCAGTTCAAACTAGCGGTGGCAAGAAATGGTTTGGCACTTTTATAGATGATTGTACATGGTACTGTCATATATACATGCTTAAGGGTATGAATGATGCCTTAGAAGCCTTTTTTTTTCTTCTGAATCATAAATTTTTTATTACTCAAAGATGGGGTAAAAATGTAACAAAAGAGGTATTGACATTCCCAAGACCATCTTATTGTAAAAAACAAAAGATACTAAAGAAGATTACAAAATTATTTGAAATATTTTTCATGTAAATCTAAAATAATGAGAGTCTTCATGCTCTATTATCCCCAAAAATATTGGCATGCCATCGTATAAAATCACTTCACCTTTTCTCAATTTTGTTCCCTTCTTAGCTAAATTGTCAGCTGAGAAGTTCACTTCCCTGTAAGAATGCTTGAAAATTATGTTGCCAATATATTGAATCACCTTGTTCCATCTGTTTTTAACTATCTAGGGAATTCTTCCCCTTGAGAAGGCCAAAATGAATGCCAAGGAGTCCAGGCTAAAGCAAACATTTGTGATGTGCTTTCTCACTGGACACTCTCCTGCAATTACCAGTGCCATAACTTCTGCAATGTAATTAGTGGTGATGCCTAAGCCTCCACTTCATGCACCCAAACAAGAACCTTCATATGTCCTGGCAATGAACCCAATACCTGCAGCACCTGGGTTACCCTTTGCTGCTCCATTACAACATATTAGAGTTTGGTGCATTTGTGGTAACTTGAAGAAAACTTCTTTCACACATGAGCTTTTGGCTTTGATCCCCTTAATCCCAAAGATTACTAGAATGTTCAGATCATATATTTTGTTTCTCATATTACCATTAACTCTCACACCAAAATCTTTTGTGAAGCTTATTACCATGTGTTTTAATATTTCAGTGTTTGGATTCTTATTCTCAAACATTTTCAGATTTCTTGTCATCCATAATTCTACCATTATTGAAAAAGCACTGATATACCAAATATGTCTTATGGAAGAACTATGATGCTTCACACATTTAATAACTTCATCAAAATTAGAATGGGTCATAAGACTGAAAATACCTGTAATCCATCTCCAAATCTCAGAACTGAATGATCATTCCCACAAGATATGATGCATGTTGTCTTGACCATTGCCACATAAATAACATTTGGATCTTTTGTCGAAAGCCCTTTTTTCTGACAATTTCTTCAGTTGCACATGCCCCCCTGAGTATTTTCCATACATTGCTAGATGTGTAGGGGTGAATATAAGGGCTCCATACATATTTAGACCAACTGATTTGTAAGTATTTCTTCCTTATCAGATGTACATCCTTAGCCACTGAAAAATTGCCAATCAAATCATTTGTTCATATTCTTTTATCTCTTCCAGAACCAATGACTGGTAATTCAGTAATATCAATATATTTCAACAACTCCTCAGATAAATTCCATTTACCATATACAATCAGGTTACACACTTTTAGTTTTCTGTGTTGTAATATAAAAGGATCATCTTGGTATTGATCTATCAAAGCATGGTCTTTCATCCACTTATCATCCCAAACAGATATGTTGTTTCCATTACCCACCAACCATCTACTGCCTTCATTCAGTTCATTCATCACCCATTTAAGCCCAGGCCAGATTGAAGATTTTTTATATCCAGTATTCCATTGACCTTATTTGTTCTTGTATTTTGCCCTCATGAACCTGGTACATTCCTCATCTTCAGTTTTAATTTTCCAAAGCAATTTTAACAACAATGCCTTATTGATCACTTCTTACCTCCTGAGAACCAGCCCTCCTTCTGCCTGTGGTGCATTTAATTCCTCCCATTTTACAGTAACCAGCTTTTTTACAGATGGATCTCCAGTCCATAGAAAGTTTCTGATTATTCTCTCACACTCTTTGATAACTATTTTGGAACACTTGTAGACAGACATGGTGTATACTGGAATGCTGCAGAGTACAAATTTAACTAGTACTAATCTGTCAGAGAATGCAAGTAACTTACCAATCCAACCAGCCAATTGCTTTTGAAGCATCTCTACTATCCCCCAAACTTAATTTGTTTTAACTCTTCCTGGACATAATATCACACCCCAAGTATTTGTCAGGGAATTCAGAAAGCTCCATTTGTACTCTTTCTGTAATGAGTAATCTTCTTTCTTAAGTAACTCCACCAACAAAATATTTGCTCTTTGTTCTGTTCACAGTTTGTCTAGATGTTGCTTGGTATTTCATTAGCAAACCCATCAAATTATCTAATGTTTTCTTGTGTCCATTGCAAAATATGAATATGTCATCTGCAAACATCAAATGGGTTGGCTGATAGCCATTTATATTTACCATTGTCTTTATTAAACCCTCCTGGACCATGTTATTCAAACTTTTTCTCAACACTTCTTCAGAAATCACAATCATAATAGGGGACAGTGGGTCACCCTTCTTAATCCCTCTTCCAACTTCAAAGAAACCAAATGGCCCTCCTTTCACTATAATTGATAATCTTGCTGACTTGAAAATTATTTCTAACTAGTTTATTCCCACCTAAGAGAAGCCAAAATGTTTAAGTGTTTCAAAAATGAAATCCCAGCTCATGGAATCAAAAGCATGTGTAATGTCCAACTTCATACCCACATTGCCACCTATTCTTTTGGTATCTAATTCATTTATAAGCTCAGAAGCAAGTACAATCTTCTCTTGGATATTTCTTCCCTTTATGAAAGCACCTTGCTGGATGGATATAACTTTGTGTGGAACTGAGTGTAGTCTTGTTGTTATTATTCTAGTGATGATTTTAAAGCACAAATTAGATAAACCAATTGGCCTAAATTGATCAGTTTTCTTATCTCCTGGAATTTTTAGTAGACGAAATAAAAAATTGGATTTCATACCTCTTGGTATAAACCTGCATTTCCAACAGTATTGTATTGCACTGATTAAGTCATTAAACATAATATCCCATGAGAATCTGTAAAAACTACCTGAAAATCCATCAGGTCCAGGAGAGATATTTGGATCCATGGAGAAAACAACATCTTTAATTTCTGTTGTTGACGGCAGAGCTTCCATTCTTGCATTGTCTTCTTCTGTTATTACTTTGGGAATAGCATTGAAAAAACTGTCTTCATAATTGACATCTTGGTGTTCAAATTTCTTCTGAAAATGATTGATCAACAAATTTGCAATTTGGTTTTGTTCTACAATAATGTTACCATTTGAGTCTTCAAGTTCTATAATGTTGTTGTGAGCATTTCTAACCTTCATTGAAGTATGGAAAAAGCCTATGTTAGCACCACCTTCTTTTACCCACTTTACCCTTGATTTTGCTCTTAGTATCTCATTATATTATTGTGCTGCAATTTCATGCTCCCCTCTTGCAGTGACTAGTTTGTTGAGTAAAATATTATTTTCTGGCTGAGCATCTGAGAGTAAAGTGGCATTTAAAACTTCATCTTCAGTTTTTTTTTTTTGACTTTGACCCTTAAATCACCAAATATCTCCCAATTTCATTTAGTTACCCTTAACTTGAACCTCTTGAGCTTATATATAAACTTAAATGCAGGGTTTCCCATACATTCTTCCTCCCATGATTCTTTGATAAACTTCAGGAAATCTGGATGTGAAGTCCATACTGTTTGATATCTAAAAGGTGTATTATAAGGTTTCAAAATATTGTTTGTTCCACCAAGTAAAGGCCCATGATCAGAAACTCCTTTCACACCCACTTTGTAATTCCATGTTGCATATAAATCCAACCACTTTGTATTGAAGAAAGCTTTATCTAAATCACTTAGTATTCTCTTCTTGCCCACCTTGTTGTTGCACCATGAAAACTGTATTCCAGATCTTGGTGCTTGTATAAGACCACAATGGTCTAGACAACTGTTAAATTCAGTCATGGAAATTCTTAAAGGACTTCTTCCACCTAACTTTTCTTCACAACTTAGAACTGTATTAAAGTCTCCAGGCACCAACCATGGAATTTGCATTGCATTAATCATCATAAGCTCTGTCCAAAGGTCTCTCCTATCCACAGTAAGGCATGCAGCATGAATGCCTGTAACAAGAACATCTCCAACTCTGACTGTAATGGCTTGTTTTGTATTTGAGATAACAATTGGATTTGATATTGAAGAGTGCCATAACAACCAAATATTCCCCTTATCAGTAATGTTTGAATTATGAATTAGCATTTGACTCATACCAGGTAACCTTAAGTTTTTGACAAAATTTCTCTTAGCTCGAACTTTAGGTTCAGCTAACCAGACTAAATAATGACTAAATTGATGTATCAAAGATCTTAATTTATCCTTGGCCCTAACCCTCTTAAGGCCTCTAATGTTCCAATACAACACCTTCATTGAGAGGAGTTAGCTTGATAAGAATTAGGACCTCTCATTCCTTTGTTTTTAACTAAAATTTTCCCAGGGGGCTTCCTTGTAGTTATAAGAGATATACCTTTAGGTTGAGTCCATGTATTATCTCCTTTAGCAGAACTCAATTTTTCTCCCTTTTTGGGATATTTCAATTTGTCATCAGAGATTTGCTCCTCAGCAATATATACCAGTGCCTGAAATTTACTCACAGTAGCAAAAGTTCATATGTCACCAAAATTTAATTGAGTATTAACACTTGAGTTATGTATAGAAGAACCTTGTGGAGTTTGTTCATTAAATATAGAAGGAATACTGGTAGAGATATTAAGCAGGTTCTCTGTAGAAAGAGAAGGAAATTCTTCAATAGATTCAATACTCCCAGAAAATCAATTAATATTGATGCTGTCACACTCAGTTATATGATCATCATTTTTTGTCACTGGAGTATTGACAATATCATTTACTACTTCTGCCATAAATTTTTCATGTGCTACTTCTTTTGGGATGTGAGATCCTGGCAATTGGCAAATATCAAAACGAATGTGTTGTTTCTGTTTATTTTTCATCCTCCATATTCTTCTTGGCTCTATTTTCTGAAATGCCTCTGAGTTATTATTCACCTCATCTTCTTTCCTCACTTCTCTACATTTAGTTACTAAATGACCAACAACCTTGCAATGACTGCAGAATCCTGGTATTTTAGGAATTTGGACTTCCTGCTCAAAACAACCATATTTGGTCTTGACAAGAACCTGATTGGAAACTGTGTGAGCTAAATCAACCTCAACTAGCACACTAGCATAATACCCAATTTCACGTTTAAGAGTTGTGTCATCAACCTTAATGGCCCTGCCAAGAACATCATCACCTAGAGACATAAGTATGCTTTCTTTCCAGTACTCAATACCTAAACCAGGAAAATTAACCCATACAAAAGCAGTAGTTGATTTTTGATTAGCAGGATTGAAATTAGGCTCCCACAGTCTAATTTTAAGAATATGATTTTCAACTCTCCAAAACCCATTCAAGATATATTTCATGTCGTTTTTATTTTCAAGCTTAATAATAAAAAAAACCTTTTCCAATGGGGATCAATTGAGTTTTACCTGATAATATCAATTGTTTTCTTAATAATTCCTCAGCAACAACAAATTTCAATTTAACAAAATCAAGTCTTCCAATTAAACTGAATTTTCATTCATCTAGAAAATTATCAATTTCTTCGTCTGGTATATATAAGGAAGGTGTATTCTCAACACTTTTTTCAGATGGATCAGATGAGAAAAAACTGAATTTAAAGTTATTCATCCCAGACTCAGTTTCCATATCTAGGAAGAATACTAAACTAAACTGTAGAGATCGAAAGGAACTAATTAACCGTTGTACTGATTACAAATATGAATTTTATTAACTCCAATCATTGAAATTAAACCTGAAATCACCTGAACGGATGAATAAGGAGATCAAAATTGAATGCAAAAATGATGAAAAAAAGTCACCGAGTTAGTCGCCCGATTTGCAGAGCACAACTCGCCCGAGTTCTTTTCAATGACGTCTGAAAGAATCTTATGATGCCTTAGAAGCCTTTAAGATACATAAATTAGAAGTTGAAAACCAAATGAATGCTACCACTAAATTTTTTAGGTCTGACCGTGATGGTGAGTATAAAATTTCTATAGGATAATTTTATACAGAACATGGCATAATTTCACGAGGTAACATGTCCTTATTTACCATAGTCTAATGGTGTAGATGAATGTAATAAGCATACTACTATGGATATGATGAACATCATGTTGACTAGCTTAGGATTACCTGCAAACTTGGGGGGGGGGGGGATTCCTCTCGGCTTGTTATATCCTGTATTGAGTACCCTTAAAATATCATATTAAAATCCACATGAATTATGGAAAGGTAGATAACCTTCTTAGACATTGAAAAATCGGGGGTCTAACAACCACACCCAATATTTCGTTTAGGCAATCTGTATGGACTAACTCCAATATAATTCCAAGATGATCAACTAGATAGTAAGACTCAATCAAGGAAAATATACCCAAGAGTTATATCTCTGTTTCTCAATATAATCAGCAAATCAAACAGATTGAAATCCGCGAGCCTGATTATTATGATAAATAAATTAAAAATTACCAAAGACCAATATTCAAGAGTCGATCAATTTCAATCAACAACCAAAGGTTGGATTTACCAATTGATTGAACTATGCATAACCTGTGATATTTCAATTATATAAACAAATATAATGCAGAAAAGAAATAACATAGACACCAGAAGTTTTGTTAATGAGGAAACCGAAAATGCAGAAAAACCCCGGTACCTAGTCTATATTTGAACACCCCACAATATTAAGCCTCTACAGACTCTAGCATACTACAAGTTAACTTCGGACTGGAATGTAGTTTATCCCTAACCAATCTCACACTTATTAAGGTACAATCACCTTCCTTACCCCTCTGAATCCTAGCAGGACTCTATGCACTTGATTCCCTTAGATGATCTCACCCATAACTAAGAGTTTCTACGACCCAAAGTCAAAGACTTGATAAACAAATCTGTCTCACACAGAAAAGTTTATTTGAATAGATAAATCTGTCTCTCGCAGAAATACCTACGAAGTTTTATTCCGTCTTTTGATAAATCAAGGTGAACATGAACCAATTGATAATTCGGTCTTATATTCCCGAAGAACATCCTAGCAATATCAATCACCTCACAATAACTTAAATATATGGTAGTAGAAAAATTTATTGTGGAATCACAAAGAATGAGATGAAGAGCTTTGTAATTACTTTTTATATCTTACCTATCGGAGATAAATGTCGAGCAAATAATAGAGAAGATAGTACTCAATACGATAGAACAAAGTAAGATCAGAATACGCAACTACGGAGAAAATAGTTGGGTCTGGCTTCAGAATCCTAATGAAGTCTTTAAGTCGTTAACCTATAATGGTTTTAGGAAAAGCCTTGGTTAAAGGAGAATCGACTCTAGTCACAACTAGTATCATACAAGAGGTGTGGGGATTTGGTTTCCCAATTGATAGAGTTCTCCATTATATAGTATTCAAATCAGGGTTTGATAACTTTGGAGCAAAGCAATCAATATTCACCGTTAGATGAAACATGATTTAAGATTCAAGCTAATATATTTGAAAAAGCGAGGGTCTAACAACCACACCCAATATTTCGATTAGCAATTTGTATGGAAAAACTCCAATATACTTTTCTAGAGAATCAACTAGACAGTTAGACTCAATCAATAGAAAAGATATCAAAGAGTTTATTATCTCAATCTCTCAATTTGATATATGCTCAAGCAAATAGAAATCTGCGAGTCTTTATCAAAGAGAGATAACTTGGATGGTACCAAAGACCAATATCCAAGTGTCAATCAATTTAAATCAACCACCAAAGTGTAGGATCATAATATTGTTACAACAATATTCCTGTGAAATAAACAACAGTTCTACGATACATCAATAATAAACAACACTTCTGTGATACATCAAGGTGACATAAGGAATGACATATCGGATGAAAACGACAGAAACATGAGAAGAGCGTGACATTTTTGCGATGAATCGATAAAGCTTACGAAATATTAAGGAGGTGCCACCTGCGATTTATCGCAGGAACCTAGATCCGAAATTAAAGGGAATCTTAGATGTAAATGAGCTGTCATGAGCTGTAATCCACTATGTAAATGCCTATATAAAGGAAATGAATAGTTCCAGAGAGAGGGATGAATTTTTAAGGGCTAGGAAGGTTTTTAGGTGAGAGAAAATCTTTATCAAGTGTTTTGTGTTCTTGATTTTTGTAAAATTCCTTAAGATCATATTAATGAAAAATTGTCTTTAATCTTCAAATTATGTCATAAATATTAATAAATTCTTGAATAGGGTGTAGTGTGGGAATTCCTGCAACTATATTTTGGCGCCCAGAAACATGGAGAATCAATTTGAGAAATTTCAAATTACAGCTTGAAGATTTGAAGAAATTATTAGAATTGAAGAAATGGTTAGAAGGAGAAGAAATACATCAGAACCACCAACAACAGTGAGAAGAAGTAAAAGAATTGCAGGGGAAGGAACAAGTGAATTGGAAGGATCTTTAAGGATCAGATCAGGAAGAAGTAGAGTGAGAAATGGAGCATAAAATTCAATCCAACCACCGAATCAACAAACACGAGCACAAGATAGAAATGTGGATTATGATAGAGTAAGTGTGCATACTTGGAGGTCGGATTCGATAGAAGAAGCGAAAAATTAAGAAGAGGAAAGAAATCAAGAAATGGATGGAGGACTAATTCATGAAGAGCATGAAGAAGTAGATGATTTGAGACAAAGGATACAAGAAGAAAGAAGATTAGATGCAGAATAACGTGCCAATCTTACAAGGCAAAATCATGAATTAAGAATGGAAAATTTGAGGTTGCAAAACAGAAGATCGAGAAGCAGCATGAGATCAAATTCAAGATCATATAGAGAAGAAACAAGACAAAATCTCCCATACAAAATATTGGCGAGAATATGATAAATGATCGTTATATTCCATGCGGTGAAACTTTAGAAATTAGACATAATCAGGATGAGGGATAAAATCAAGAAGAGAGAAGGAGAATGTTACGTGATGAAGAGATTCGAAGAAATTGTAGAATGATCGAAGATGATATTGAGAGGCATTATGTTGAGCAAGTACATTTAGTGGGAGAAAGAGAGAGATTGCGAGCAGAAGTAGAAGAACAAGAAATTCAAATAGACTTGCATCAGAATAATCATGATAATCGAGAACGACGACGTGCGCAAAATCTTAATAATGATAATCTCAATGAGGAATATGAGAGAATTCGCAGAGACATAGAAAGGCAACAAAGAGAAACAATAAGGGATGAGGAAATTCGTGGAGAGGAGAATGAAAGACAAATTAACTTGCAAGAAGAAGAAAATCGCAGAAGAAGGCAAAACCAAGATGTTGGAGAAGAAGCGCGAAACATCGCAAGACAAGAGATACATGAACGCAGACGAAGAGAGGCTGCGTTGAAAAGGCCAATGGAGAAAAATTCTGATAGGAATGAACAAATCTTGCGAGAATTAGCAGAAATGAGAGGAATGATAAATAACAGAAGAGAAGGAGGAAGAAGACAACTTGATGAGGCAATCGAAGAAGCTGCGAAAACTCCATTTACTCAAGAGGTACAATTAGGAGGGATACCTCCAAAATGAAATTTACCAGTGTTGACCAGTATATTTGACGGGACTACGTGTGTTTTCCAACATATCAAAGCTTATATTCGATGTATGCTACAATGGGAGAACCATGATGTCGTTTTGTGCAAGTATTTTGCGTCAAGCTTAACTGGCGAAGCACTGAAGTGGTTCGAGAGTCTTCCCAAGAATACAATAACTTCGTTCATGCACTTGCAAACTACTTTCTTAGGAGCATACATCAGCAATAACTTTACGCGACCTGGAATTGAAGATGTGTTTGGATTGAAACAGAGGGTTGGTGAGAGTTTAAAGCACTTAACGATAAGATGGAGGACAATGTGTAGTGAAATGGCAGGAAGAGTAGATGAAAGATATCTTATTTTGTCCTTCATAAATGCTATGTTTGCGACAAATATATTATACATCCAGGTCTTCATAGTTAAAAACAGAATCACTATGACAGAACTGCGAGAATTGCAAGAAGAATATATCGCTTTGGAGGAAAAACAAAATGAGATGGAGTCTTGTCCAATTCTCGCAGGCACAAGTTTAGCCGCAGCAAATGGAAGTTTGTTACCAAGGATGATTAATACAGTAGCAAGTACTTCCCAAAATCCGCGTGAGAAAATGGAGACTGATAATCAACATAAGATAGTAGCAATGGGGAGTAGAGATCAGGAGAAATTGGAAAAGGAGAGAAATTTTTATAGTCGCAATAACAATAATAAGGTCCCAAGGTTTGATCAATCGCAGGAAACTTATGGTGGACAGAGGCATAATTATTCAAGAGAGAAAAGAGGTCAGAGGAATATGTGGGAAGACATCAAATTTCCACCTTTAAATACCGGTATAGACAAGATTTGGGAAGCGATTATTTTGATGGAGAATATACCTTCACCCTGGAACATGGGGAAAGAACCACATCCCAACAACCAAAATCAAGAATTTTGTCCTTATCATCATTTTCATGGTCATTCTGTGAATAATTGTAGGAATGTAAAAAGAATCATTTTGCGAATGATTGAACAGGGGAAATTAAATCATTTTCTAGCAAGATATTTACAACCGCAGCAATTGCCGCAAGCACCATAAATTCGCAGAGTTAATGTTGCAAAAGAAGCCGAAACATTTGTCATTGAAGTAGGAGCTACAACAAAAAACCTATTTTGCAATTCAATTGTACATTCGCATAAAACGATAGAGGATTTCCATGACAATGTGCTAAGTAGAGTATTTGCAAGGGATATAGAGGGAAGAGAGGTGATGAATATTGAGAAGATTTCTCCGTTAGTAGAATGGCAGAAGCAAGTTATTTCTTTTACTGCAGAAGAGATACCAGAGCCTGGGAAGATGCATGACAACCCATTGGTGGTGAAGTTAGAGATAAATCCAAAATACATAGAAGAAGATGATAGTGACGCATCAAGTGATTCTTGGGCAATAGATAAAGTTTTAATTGACACTGGTAGCTCGGTAGACATTTTATTTTATCATACTTATCGCACAATGGGTGGAAGAGATGATGAGTTAATCCCTTCAACTTATAAGATCTATGGTTTTAATGGCACTGCAAACAAGCCAAAAGGATAAATTACTATGGAAATTCCATTGAACAAGATATCTTCAAAAATCAAGTTTTGTGTAGTGGATATAGAATCTCCTTACAATGCCCTAATTGGAAGACCATGGCTCCATGGGATCTTGGGCATAGCATCAACATATCATCAATGCATAAAGTTTCCACATCCTCATGGTATTGGGATAATTAAAGGTGATTGGTTTGAAGGCAAAAAGTGTTATGAAGTTGACATTAATACTTGCGAAGAAAGAAATGCCCGAAATCGTAATTGGAAACATAACAGGAGGCAAATTCAAAGAGCTGAAAAATCGATGGTGGACAATATAGAGTTGCGGGGAAAGGATATATTACAAGAATAGTTTGTGTCCCAAAAGAATCAATGGTGATTAATCATGCGGATATGGGAAAAAGTGGAAATCTTCATTCTTCACGGGAGAACAAACAAGTATAAGGTGTTGCGATAAATCAAGTATCAAGAAATTGCGAATAATCATTCGTCATAGAAGAAAAGAAGTGCAACAATATCATGTTGCGAACAATCGAAAAACAAGAACAACAAAAAATGTGCACACAAAATATTAAAAGAAAAACTTTGCTCAAAAATAAGAATTTTTCTATTAAAAGAAAAAGATGATGATTTCGAATCATATAAGAATTTTTAATGCAAATGCATAAAATGGGCGCAAATCGCCTAAAAATATATAAAGAATGGGATGAACTTTTATGGCGTACATCTTAGTTCGCAGATTCTATTTTGTAAGAGGCAATGTCCTTAAAGTGCGTCATAAGGGGGGTATCTCTTTGCATGGCTATGGGAAAGGCTATACCGCTGCTGCAACCTAGTCATGGAGATTTGGGATTTTAGAAAATCCATCCGGGAGAGATAACTTGGATTCCCAACTATATAAGGTTATACCCTGGTTTGGCACCCGAGAGTTTCTCCTAAGGAATGCAACGTATTATCAAGGCGCCGAGGTACACGGTTGAGATGTGGGTGCCTGGGATGGATGAACCTACCCTGGCCATCCACGTCAAGTCTTGGCTTACGATGTGTTCGGCCCAAAAAAAAACCCCACTTAGGGTGCAGTCTTGTAACTATAAGCCGTATAAGGCATAAAGGACAAGGCTGGGAAAACAACTGGTTGTTGGCAGAACCGGATGGGAAAGTGCTAGTCTTGTATGGCCGATGTATAATCCTTGAAGGGGAAACCATGGGGAGAGATAAGGGCGATACCCTCCATTAGGGAGCTGTGTATCAAAAAAGACGGCAATGTCATAGGACTTTATATTCGCAAGAATATTTAGGCCCGTCATATTATCGCGTGACACATATAGAAATGTCATGGGACTTTATATTCACAAGAATATTTAGGCCCATCATATTGCCGCGTAACTGGCCAAAAAGCCTAAAGATAAAAGTTAAGATGAGATCAATGGGTTTTTGCGATAAAGATCAAAAGATGAAATAAATGAAATCAATAATAAGAGGATATAAATCAAACAGACGTCCTGCGATTTCATCGCAAAGATGGCAATGTCATAAATCTTAAAAGACAAAGAGAGAATAATCTCACAAGGTGGCTTAGATTTATCATATTGTCGCAAAGATTAAAATTAAATGATAAGGCAAGATCAATGGATTATTACATGAAAAAGTAAGAATGTCCTGCGATCTTGTCGCATAAAAGTGGCATAATAAGACCTTTAACTAGGAAGGCGAAATAAGACCACAAGAAAAATTATATTTGCGAAGCATATAACAGATTCTTCGCAGAAATATTTGAGATAATTCATTTATCATATTGCAGATTAATAACAAGAGGCAAGTATGGGAATGATGCATAGAATGGTTAAATATTGTTATTCATCATTATATGATAAATTCATATAAATAACAGACAGATATAAGCAAAAAAGGGAATTTATATATTGAAAAATATCAGGAGTTGCAAATACCTTGCAGAAAGAGTATTACAATTTGTCACAGATAATTACCACAAGAAAGAAAGAGAGAAATACAGTAGAAGATCAAAAAGAAAAAACAAAACTATTGAGATTTATTTTCATCTTTATCTTCATCTTCGTCTTCATTATCTTCATCGTTAGTTCCTTCTTCATCTTCGCTTTCATTCTCATCTATATCAGCCTCACTGTCAGAAATAACTGGTACTTTAGAACTAGCTGGAATATTATCCAAGAGACAAGGATATAGACTAAGAGGAAGATCATTATCTTTACAAACTTTCTCAATATCATTATTGCAAACGGTGACAAGATTACTACGCAAATTGGAGTTGGATATATTTATTTTCTCTCGCAGTCTAGAGATTTTATCATTGCGGGAAGCAAGATTTTTCGCAAGACCACTTTTTTCTTCTTCAAGTTCTGCTATCCTTGTGGAATGTTTTTCTTCAGATTCTGCGATGATACAACAACAAATTAAAAATTTGTTGAAAATCTACAAAAAGTATAAAGATGTTAGAGGAGCAATAAATAACCTTCTCTTTCATGAATCATTTCTTGTATCAAGGTTTCTTGCTCGGTATGAAGACTGACATCTATCGCTAAGTTTTTCCTAGCATTATCGAGAATTGTCGCATCCCATGCGAATTCATCATCATTTTGAATGATAAGATGGGAACGGATTTGTTTTTCTCTCTTAAGAAGTTTAATATTTTCATCCTTAAGTCTATCTCTGTCAAGTTCAGTATCAATAAGGGTATTGCGAAATTTTGATAGAGCTTCAGCGCCTTGAAGAGTAATGCATTCTTTATCCTTCTCAAGTTCACTCTTCTTGGCTTTTAAGACTTTGAATTTTTCTCTAAATTCATCTCTGCAAGTCTTTAAACTATTGGACATACTCAAGGTAGATCTATAGTCCATTCTCATAAGGGAAACATGATGTTTAAGCTCATCAAGAGACATAATATTAATTTTTTCGTCTGAATAATTATTTAAAGCGTCATTAAGACGCTGAAGAAGAGTGGTTTCATCTATGGGTTCATCAAAAGAATTGAGAATAAGATCTTCATCAGTAAGATTATAGGCATCTGCAAAATGGTTTGCTCAAATAAGCTAAAATAGCGAGAATAAAGAAAAGTAAAAAAAAGAAAAAAAGATTTATACCAATAACTTGTTTGCAGAATTTCTCCTTGTCAACTAATTTCTGTTGAAGAACTTCAATTTCTACTTCAAGCGATTTGTTTTTATTAAGAAGCTCAGTATTTCCAGATACTTCCAGTTGTTTACATTTTTCGCGAAGAAGGGATATTTCAGCTTCATATTGTTTATTTTTCTCACGAAGTTTTGTAGATTCAGATTGTGAATCAGTAAGCCTTTTCTGCGATGTTGATAATCTATTTTCTAATTCTGAAGCAACAGAAAAAGAAGCTCTAGCAGTCTGCGATAGAAAAGAGAAAATGAGTGAGGATAAGTAAAAGATCTTCGATACTCATGATAAATGTAAAATTTACTACAAGAAAAATAAATGAAAGGGGCATACCAGCGAAGTTAGCGCGTGAAGAAAACTTGAGTCGATAAATCTTGAAACTCCTTTAAGATCTTTATTATTAGTCAAGATCGAAGCATCACAGATTTTCGAGAGATAATCGCAATTACGAGTGATATCATCCTCACCAACACCTTGCATGGGGTTCTTAAAAATATTTGACAATTGATCCATTGGAGTCTCAGGTTGAGAGAAACCCATCGCAGATCTAATTCTTGTGGAAGAAAAATGTGTTGAAGTGCCCACAGTGACGTCATGGTTTACCCCATCATTTTCTTCAAGTTCATTATCTTTTTCATCCATAATAGAAGTCTTTCTAAGTGGAAGAAGTGGTTAAGTTTTTCTTCTCTTCTCTGGAGGACCGTCTGTGGTTTGATTTTTATTGCGGCGAGGGGAAGCACTAGAATTTTCATTTGGAGTTAATACTTTTTTGCCTTTATCTTTGGCTTCAACCATCGCGACAAATGGAATTTCCTTGAAAACAATCACACATAAAGATAAGAAACAGGGGCAACAATATATTGTTAAGGGTTATAAAAGAATGTTTCTTACTTCATCTGTGAAGGTTTTCAAAATTTGTAGGAGATTGGGATTCCCAGTACTGGCGTAGCTAGCCTTCATTTTTTCAATCTGATAAAAGATATTTCAATAATTAGTAAGAATAATATATCTATCTAAATTTGCGAATAATGAAAAAATTTGCGAGATATACCTCAGAATTCTTTTCAGGCCAATTAAAAACCCAAGGACGATACGACGCAAGATTCGAAAGATTCGCAGGAATATCAAGAGTGCCAAAAATAAATGGACCTTCAAGGAGGAGAGGAAATTTGCACCACTTATCATCTTTTGAGAAGCGTGGACCTTGGTTTCTACTTGAATGATAATCTATATCTTGCATAAGAATTTTATCTTTCGCAACTTTTTTATCCTTATTTAAACGAACAGCCCAACACGTGCTCTCTTTCTTCATGGGAATTACTTGATAATTCGCAAAGAAATTCTCCACGATATATTTCGCTGGAATTATTGGGATATCTTCAAAATCAGGATGTTTCGCAGAATCAGGATAGCGAGATCCTTTACCAGCTCCACAAGAGTCATATTCAAGAATGAGACGAATACAATCTCCACTTAATTGGTAGATTGCTCGTGAAAGTTTAGCATGAGAAATAATTTTATAAAAAAGAGGGAGTTCTGGGTCATAAAGAGGGATAGGAAGGCCAACTTCTAATTGACCTAGAGAAATAAGGATCTTCTCATTAGAAGAAGGAAATCTTAAAGCTAGATCAATGGAGAGATCAGAGTCTGAAGATTGACCAGGGATCTCAGAAAGTGCAAAACCTAAAGTTTGAAGTTTCTGCTGGTGTTTTTTCAAAGTGGGTTGACCTAATTTTTTAGCAGGGGCCATTACTTAGTATGGGAATGATGATTTAGATGAAGAAGAATAAAGAAATAAAATTGAAACAGTAATAAATCCGAAATTTGCGGAAGAAGATGAAGAACAGTAGAGTTGCAGAGAAGGAGTAAAAAAGAAAAGAAAAGAGAGAGTAAAAAGAGGAGGGGAGATTAGCGAAGAAGATATTTATAAGAAAAGAAGAGTCTCGAGAACATCAATGCATTTAATGAAGAAAAGACATGAATGGTCATAATTCAACGGTTGAAAAAAGACGTGTCAAGGGATTAAATGAGAAAAAAAACACACGCGTAGAGTATTTAACGATGGATACAGAGACGTGTCAGAATGAATGGAATGTGAAAAGACAAGGAGTTGCGGCAAATCAAGAAACTTAAATTCTCATGATCTTTATCTTCTTCGCAGAAAAGATATGAGAAGAGGCAAGATGTAGGATCAGAATATTGTTACAACAATATTCCTGCGAAATAAACAACAGTTCTGCGATACATCAATAATAAACAACAGTTCTGTGATACATCAAGGTGACATAAGGAATGACATATCGGATGAAAACGACAGAAACATTAGAAGAGCGTGACATTTTTGCGATGAATCGATAAATCTTACGAAATATTAAGGCGGTGCCACCTGCGATTTATCGCAGGAACCTAGATCCAAAATTAAAGGGAATCTTAGCTGTAAATGAGCTGTCATGAGCTATAATCCACTATGTAAATGCCTATATAAAGGAAATGAATAGTTCCAGAGAGAGGGATGAATTTTTAAGGGCTAGGAAGGTTTTTAGGAGAGAGAAAATCTTTATCAAGTGTTCTGTGTTCTTGATTTTTGTAAAATTCCTTAAGATCATATTAATGAAAAATTGTCTTTAATCTTCAAATTATGTCATAAATATTAATAAATTCTTGAATAAGGTGTAGTGTGGGAATTCTTTCAACTACACAAAGAGGTTGGATATTCTAATTGATTGAACAATGCACAACATGTATTATTTCAATTATATAACAAAATATAATGCGGAAAAGAAATAACACAGACACCAGAATTTTTTTAACGAGAAAACCGCAAATGCATAAAAACCCTGGGACCTAGTCCAGATTGAACACCACATTGTATTAAGCCACTACAAACTCTATCCTACTGTAAATTAACGTCGGCATGGACTGTAGTTGATCCAAATCAATCTCACACTGATACAAGGTATAGTTATGTTCCTTATGTATTTGATCCCAGCAGGATGCTACACACTTGATTCCCTAAGCTGATCTCTCCCACAACCAAGAGTTGGTATAACCCAAAGTCGAATACTTTAATAACAAATATGTATCACATAGAAAAGTCTACAGTAATAGATAAATCCATCTCCCACGAATATACCAACAAGTTTTTTGTTCCGTCTTTTGATAAATCAAGGTGAACGGGAACCAATTGATAAAACCAGACTTATATTCCCGAAGAACAACTCAGCTTTATCAATCACCTCACAATAGTCTTAATCGACGCATCGAAAAAAGATATTGTGGAATCACAAACGATAAGACGAAGGGTTTGTGACTACTTTTATATCTTGCTTATCGGGGATAGAAATCTCAAGACAATTATTACAATTGTACTCGTACGATAGAAACAACAAGATCATATCACACAACTACGATAAAAGTAGTATCGGTCTGGATTCACAATCCCAATGAAATCTTTAAGTCGTTAACCTGGTTTTAGAAGAAGAAAACCTAAGGTTAAAGGAGAATCGACTCTAGCTTATCATAACTAGTATAACACAGAATGTGTGGGGATTAGGTTTCCCAGTTGCTAGAGTTCTCCCTTATATAGTCTTCAAATCAGGGTTTTCAATCAATGTTAGCTTACTAACAAAGCATTCAATATTCACCATTAGATGAAAACCTGATTAGATTCAAGCTAATATTTATCAACCGTTAGATCGAAAACATAGCTTGTTACACACACATGTAATGCATGTTTCTAGGCTTGTGTAACCGTACCCAAACTTGTACATTAGTTGGTTCAACCATAGTCTTCTTCACCATAACTAGTCCAAATGACTCAAATGAACTAGTTAGAAAGTTGTTCAATTGCTTAGATATGTATGTACTACACAAGACACAATTGAAGAAAAAACAATGTGATTCACTCGAATCGATTCATGAACTACAAAGCCACAGTTTGCAATAGAATTCCTTAGTTTATTAAGATAAGTTCACAAACATAGTTTTTAGACATAACCTACTCAAGTTCGCGGACTGGATTCGTGGACTTAAGTTCCCAGATGGAGTTCACAAACTCCAGCAAAAATTCTCGTGTTCGAGAACTAAGCCAGTTCACAGACTAGGTTTGCGGACTAAAGTTCACGTACTACTCCGGTTTTATTTGATCAACAAAGTTCGCAAACTTCGGTTCAAGCAATAAGGACTTATACATATATGTGTTTCCACAATAATTCTTATATCCTCCAATGGTTATATTATCTAAACTCTCATTTCAATCATTGAAACATTCTCGGAGGGCGTTATATAGTTGTTATTCACAAACTATTTTTCGTCAGAGCAATTTCCAATATAATTGAAACATAACATGACTTTCGTCACTAGGAAAAGATAAACTTGGCTAAAGCGAAAGATTTACCAACACATATTTCGAGAAATATATAAGCAAGATATACTCAGCTCGAAATGTCACATGTGTATATTCTTAGTCTATATAGTAATACGACTTTTGTCTCAAGATAGGAGATAGAGTAGATAGACTTTTGAGTGATAGATAAGTTCAAGTCTCCACATACCTTTTAGTCGATGAAGATCCACTGGTTCCTTGAGTAGTCATTCGTCTTGTATGATGATTTCCACGGAGTTCTTGAGCTCAACTACACTTTCTATCCTAGTCCGAGACCTTAGCTATAGTAGACTATAAATCAATACTTTATAGTTTTGATCACTAACATTGACAAACATGCTTGAGATAGCGACGCATGCGAGTTCGACCGAGAAATGCTCTAATAATCTCCCCCTTTGTCAATTTTAGTGGCAAAACTATTAATAAATATGGAATACAAAAAATATATAAATAAACTTTGTAGATCCTATTCCACATACCTAATCTTCAACAATGTAGTTGCAGGTTTCCCACAACACACCCCTTGTAATATCTTGATAATAATTTCTTGATCTAAACTCATTTGATATGAAAGTGATGATTAAAATACTAAAATTGTAAATAAACACACAGATTTTTTACATGGTTCGATCAATTTGATCTACATCCATGATTCTTCACTATGATTGTTTAAATTTACATTTGATTTACATTGATAATCTCCATTAATGGAATTATAGATCTAGTTTTGGGGAAGAAGATGATAAAGAAAAATACATTTTTTCTCTAAAAATATATCTCTCTCTCTTACTAAAATTGTCTCTCCTGCTCTCCTCTTTATATAGGTGTTTACATAATGGATGACAGCTCATATACAGCTCATACTTCCCCTATTTTAGGATACCTTTCCACACTCTCGCAAGCTTTCTCCATATTCTCTCGAGTTCCCGCCTTGTTCTCGCGAGCTCCCGCTTCATTCTCGCGAGATTTTTCTACAACCACAAAATCTTCACATCTTTCTCGTGTTTTATGTTATCGTGATTGCATGACCAGAATATCGCTACAACGCTATTTCTGCGATATTAACAACACTTTTGCAAGCGTCACAAAAGACTCTTTAGCAGCGTTTCACGAGCGTCACAGAAGAATCCAAAAGAAGCTGACGATGGAAGAAATAAAAAGAGAGTATGTTTATCCCGCTATGATTATCAATTTTGCGAGAGAGAATATTATAGCAATCGCGATGAGATCGCAGAGTAGATCCGAAAAAGGAGGAAAACTTAGTTGTCATCCACTATATAAAGGGTTCGTTAGGTTCAGAAAATGATGATGTCTTTTTGAGAGTTGATAAGGTTTTGAAGAGAGAGAAACTCTAGAAAGAAATTTGTACTTCTGAGTTCTTATATCTTTTGTAAAGAATTCTAAAATTAGAATAATAAAAAGTGTTGTCATTCATCTTCAAATGTAATTCAATTTCTATAGATTCTTATCAAGGGTGTAGTGTAGGAATTCCTGCAACTACATTTTGGCGCCCGAAATAGGGATTGAATTAACAAAAATTGAAGAGAAAGTGAAGAAGAAGGTAATAATTGTTCAAGATTAAGGAAATCATTAAGTAAATTGGTGAGATAATTGAAAGGAGAATGATCAGAATCAAAGAGGATTGTAGAAAATTGGAGTGTGATATGGTAACAAGAACAATGATTGATAGATTTCATGAAAATATTAAGGGAAAGATACACAAACGGGATTTTGAAGGAAGGAAAATTATGACGGTGGAAAAAATATCACCATTGAAAGATTGGGAAAAGCAAGAACTCACGTTTACAGCAGCAGAAATACCAGAAGAAAATCTAAGTCATACATCTCCATTGGTAGTCATAGTATCCACTATACCAATAAGAAAGGAGAAATTAATAAAATCTGTAGAAGAATGGGCTATGAATAGAACTTTGGTGGATGCAGGAAGTTCTGTAGACATGATATTTTATCATACTTTCAAGAAAATGGGATATAAGGATGAAGAAATGTCTTATTCAACATATAATGTTCATAACTTTGGAAAGTCTTTAACAAAACCTAAAGGCGAGATAATGGTACGAATTCCACTAGGGGAGATTGAAACACAAGTAACGTTATGTGTGGTAGACGTGGAATCACCGTATAACATGATATTAGGAAGACCATGGTTACACACAATCAAGGCTTTAGCATCAACGTTGCATCAATGCATCAAGTTTCCTACACCCAGTGGAATTGGAGAAATTAGAGGAGACACAGATTTTGCGAAATTGTGTTGCCAAACTGAAGTAAGAAATTGTGAAGGACGTCCAAAGCTGCGAAAGGATCGCAGAAAATTGGCGAGAGAAACAAAGAAGGAAGAAGAATTTAAAGTTTACATGATAAGAGCAAAAGAAGGAAAAGGAATACCCAGTGAAATCCCACGAGAAGGAGATGAACTCGCGAGAATTATGTAAACACCAACACCAATGGGAGAACCCGAAGCCAGTTATATTGCAGCAGAACCAACAAAGGAAATAAATATTGGGAGTAAAGAAGAGCCTAAAATGCTGAAAATTGGGACTAGAATGGAGGCGGATGAGGAAGAAAGAACTATAAATCTCTTGCGAGAGTATGCAGATATCTTCGCGTGGAGCATGGATGAGATGCCAGGGATAGATCCGTCAATAGCATGTCATAAATTAGAAATCAACAAAAACATAAGACCATTTAAGCAAAGAATAAGGAAGATCGCAACAACATATCATTCTCAAATAGAAGAAGAATTATAGAAGATGCTCGACGCATGAATTATAAGGCAAGCAAAATATCCAGAGTGGATTGCAAATATGGTAGTGGTCCCAAAGAAGAATAAGGGGATAAGAATTTGTATAGATTTCACTGATTTAAACAAGGCTTGTCCTAAAGATAGTTTTCCATTACCAGATATCCCACAGATGGTTGAATCAGCAGCAGGAAATGCTAGAATATCATCGTTGGATGGATATAAAGGATATAATCAAATCCCTCTCACTGAAGAATATCAAGAACATACCGCATTTTTTGCTCCAAGAGGATTATATTGTTATATAAAGATGCCATTTGGCTTACGAAATGCTGGTGCAACGTATCAAAGAATGGTGGAGAAGGTGTTTGCAAAGTGGATCCACAAAACATTAGAAGTTATGTAGATGATATGCTGATCAAAAGTAAAGAAGCCGAGAATCATGTGCAAGATTTGAAAGAGATTTTTGATCAAATGCGGCAATTCAATATTAAAATGAATCCTGATAAGTGTACTTTTAAAGTAACTTCAGGGAAATTTTTGGGGTATATTGTATCGAAAGAAGGAATACAAGTTGATCCAGAAAAGGTACAAGCAATTCGCGATATGCCAACACCTGCGACGGTAAAAGATGTGCAGAAATTAAATGGATTCTTAGCCTCGCTAGGAAGATTCATCTCGCGATTTTCAGACAAGTGCAAACATTTTTTCGATATACTCAAGAAGGGAACAAAATTCAAGTGGACAGATGAATGTGAAAAAGCTTTTCAAGGAATAAAATAACATTTAACGAACATAACTATTTTACAGAAAGCTGAACCGGGAGAAGAATTATTGATTTATCTTGCAACAACCACATATGCGCTAAGTGCTGTGTTGCTGCGAGTAGATGCAGGGGTATAAAAACCAATTTATTACATCAGTAAAACATTCAATTCTGCAGAGAGAAATTATTCAAAGATTGAGAAACTAATTCTAGCATTGGTACATGCAACTTTCAAACTTCGCATCTATTTTCAAGCACATAAGGTCAAAGTGTTAACGAAAGTGCCAATTGAGTCAGTAATGAAAAATTCAAAGAGATCAGGTAGAGTTGAGAGATGGAATGCACAAGTAGGACACTTTGATATTCAATATGAAATTTTATCCTCGCCAAAATCACAAGTCATCGCAGAGTTCTTAGCTGAATTTCCTTTAGAAGATGATGAAGATGTGGAAGAGATGATGGATGTAGAAGAGGAATGTGGAGATCCAAAAGAGCTATTAACAGAACCCAACATATGGGAAATATTAGTGGATGGATCATCCAATGGAGAAGGAAATGGAATTGGAGTTGTTTTCATATCGCCAGAAGGATAAAAAACATCTTTTTCATTTAGATTAGAATTTGCATCCACTAATAATGAGACAGAGTATGAGGCCGTGATCCATGCTTTAAAATTTGCGATAGAAATGAATTTGGAAAATGCGAGAATCACCAGCGATTCACAATTGGTTATTCGCCAGATAAAAGGAGAACACACAACAAATGAACCATCCTTAAGAAAATACAAAAGACTTGTTGAAGAATTATCTGCAAGAATTCCAAAAATAAAATGGAGACATATATCAAGGAAAGATAATAGACTTGCAGATGCTTTCGCTTTCATATCTAGTATGATGACAAATCCATTGGAAAGGTGCATAAAAATTCAAACACTTTCATTTCCATCGATAAACAAAGAAGAAGAAGAGACAGATGTAATGATGGTAGAAGCTGGCGAGGGAGAGCCAACGAGCAATATCAAAGATTGGAGAGCAGATCTTCATGCATACTTGGCGAGAGGAGAAATTCCAAGAAATCTATTAGAAGCACACAAGTTGAAAATTAGGGCAACTAATTATGAGCTAAGAGATGGAGTGTTATATCGCAGATCTTTTAATGGACCGTCACTAAGATGTTTGATGAGGGAAGAAGGACAAAAAGTATTAAAGATGTTACATAGTGGTGATGCTGGTAATCACAGTGGAGGAAGATCTTTAGCATATAGAACAAAAATGCAAGGCTATTACTGGCCATATATGCATGAAGATGCAAAACAACTCTCAAGGCGTTGCGAAGATTTCCAGCGATATGGCCTTTTTGGAAATGGGGGTTAAATATTGTGGGACCATTTGTACCTGGATCTGGACAAAGAAGATATTTAATTGTCGCAACAGATTATTTCACAAAGTGGGGAGAAGTAAAGGCAGTACAACATATCCGCGATAAAGATATTTTTACATTCATCTTTGAAAATATAATTTGCAGATTTGGAATTCCAGCACAATTGGTATCTGATAATGGAAAGCAATTTGAAGGACATAACATAGAATTGTTACTCAATGTATTCAAGATAAAATGTAGAAAATCTACTCCTTTGTACCCACAAGCAAATGGCCAGGCTGAGGCAACTAATAAAACAATCGCAGATATCTTGAAAAATAAGTTATAAGGATACCATATAGCATGGTGCGAGCAAGTGCATAATGCAATATGGGCTTACAACATAACTAGACGAGAAGCAACTGGAATGTCACCATTTTGTTTGACGTATGGGGTTGAAGCTGTATTACCAATAGAAGTTGTTATACCTACAAAAAAAGAGAAGCATGGGAAAGAAATTTAAGTGCTGGTATGATACTGAATAAGTTGGATGAATTAGAAGAAAAAAAAAGAATAAACTCTACAACATATGGAGAATTACCAGCGCAGGTTAGCTCGAGAGTACAACAAACGTGTTAAGAAATGCGAATTCCAACCTGGCAATTTAGTACTGCGAGAAACACCCAGTTATCAGCGAGAAAGTGGTGGAAAATTGGCGAGAAAATGGAATGGACCATACATCATTAAAGAGATAGTTGGAACTGGGGCATACAAATTAATTGATCCTAAAGGAAGAGATGTTGGTCAAAAACTCGATAGACCATGGAATAGATTATTTCTGAAGAGGTATTATCAATGACACCTTCTGCGAGATAAGAAATACTGGTATGTTATATGATGAAACAGATAATAAATTCTTCTATCTCAATTACAACTGAAAAATTCTTCTGATAACAAAGCACAACAAGAGCAGCGAGCATCATCGCAAGAAAAGCGAATAAAAATTTCGCAGAGATTAATAGAATGGGACGAACCTTTATGGCGTGCATCCTTTTTCACGAATAAAATTTCGCAAGAGGAAAATGTAAGACCTAATAGCGCGTCATAGAAGGGGGTATCTCTTGACATGATTCAGGGGTAAGGTTATACCACTGCTGGATCCCGAGTCATGCAGATGTTGGGGTTAAAGAAAACCTATCCGGGAGAGAGATCTTGGATTTCCAACTATATAAGGTTATACCCTTGTTGGAAGTCCGAGAATCTCTTCCAAGAAGTGCAAAGTATGACCAAGGCGCCTAGGTACACGGTTGAGCCAAGAGTGCCCAGGGCGTACGAAACTCCCTTGCCATTCTTGGTAAGTCTTGGCTATAATCTTAATCGACGCAGCGAAAAAAGATATTGTGGAATCACAAACGATGAGACGAAGATGTTTGTGATTACTTTTATATCTTGCCTATCGGAGATAGAAATCTCAAGCCAATTATTACAATTGTACTCAAATTTATAGAAACAAAGATGATCAGATCACACAACTACAAGAAAAGTAGTATCGGTCTGGCTTCACAATCCCAATGAAGTCTTTAAGTCGTTAACCTGGTTTTAGAAGTGTAGATGGGGCAAAACGATTTGCTGGTTTTTAAGGAATTTAGGAGACGACCGTTCCGAGGAGACTCCTTAAATCGAGCAAAATGTTCAACCTCACACAGATGCACTACAAGAAGGGAGTGCTTTGAATTCGAGAGATCAATCTGTATTACTCTGGCCTAAAACAAGACAATGGTCGTTCCAAAGTAAATTCGGTCGCAATAGAGGATGATGGGTCGATCTGTAGGAGGGAAGATAAAAAATGTGTGGAATTAATGGTAATCAAAGATTATAGGTGTGTTGTGAATTCTGAATAAGATAAGTTCTGAATGATTGCTCAGTTGAGAGTAATTGCTCAATTGATGAGTTGCTGATTTTGTGTTGTCTGTGAGACATGAAATTGTTGTTTTTCTTGTCGTTGTTTTCTTGTTGTTTTAATCATTATTCGGAGACTTATTTATATTGCTGGAATTGTAGACACCATGATCCCATGAAGTGTGACAGTTTATGGAATCAAAGAGTGGAGAAATGGAAATCGTGTTTGAAACCAGTTGCTCATCATGCAGAGACTTGGTTGATTTTCCATTCACTACTTTGTTAACTCCTTCAACTAATTGCACGACTTGCTCACATTCCATCGTTTGTTTGAACACACGTGTTGTAGACCGCCAGACCAAAACCCTAATTGATATCCCCCCAAGTGACACGATTGATGTCTCGTGGTTAGTTTAGTCAGTTGTTGACTCATGATTTCATGGGACGATGAGTCCATGTATTTACTGAGTTGAACATGATTTTGTAAAATGTTCTGAAACTTAGGAATTTAACGTGGGCATGATTCTCACGTTGATAGCTTGGGCGAGCAAGTATTTCTCTAATTTGTTGAATATTAATAGTTGAACCAATATTCCTTGATTTGAGAAAGTATTGCTCATCTGAGAAAGTGTTGCTCATCTGATGAATTATTGGTAGCGTGACCAAAATAAAATATTAATTAAAATACTGGTAGTTGAACCGAGTATAATTAATAAGAGTATTGATCATGAGATTGTCATAAAATTATTAGTGTTTGAATCTGGAATTATGATCATTGGACTCAGAAACCCTAATTTGATCAATTGATGGTTTATTTGAAAATTAACCATGGAATGAAGGAGGATGGGCTCCATGGGACCGTGGGTCTACCATCCAACTCCCATATTATCTTATGAGCAAATAGCAAGGCCTCTTGAAGAGTTGGTGATTCGTTGATGAAAGAATGATTAAATGTTGGTTTAATCATTTATTCGAAAAATGCTATTCTGAGCCTTAGGTAATAAAACCTAATTAATTATGAAGAGGTAAGGGACCGACCAAGAGGTCATGAAACCGGCCCCGGGTGGTCGCTAGATTGAATGATGATCACTCTGTCAAATTCTGAAATTATTCGAAGAGTTTTTGACCCAATACGTGCAATTGAGCAAATTAGGTCAAATCATGAAAATACATGGGACCGGCCCATTGCGAGCCAAAAAGACAACCCTGGTCGGTCAAAGTAACATGATTTCATCGTTGAGACATCCATGTCTCAGTCCTGAGAATTTTGATATTTTCTGGTGCGCGTTTGAGTGACCATTTGAGAAAATATGACAAAATTAGGGTTTCTTTTCATGACATGAAACTTAGGAAATAAAGGAATGATCACCGCCGAGGCCAACATGACATGAAGGAAAATAATCATGAAATAAAGGAATTTGTTGAAATGAAGGAGTTTTCCTTGAAGTGAAGGAGTTTCCATTGGATCAAGGAAGAAAATAATATTAAAATAATTAAAACATGGGCGTGTGGGACCGGCTAGGGCTCGACCCCACGAGTTTCCCTAATTTTATGTATTTTATATATTTTTCCATGATTTGAAGGAGTTTTCCTAATTTGAGCGAAATATCATGAAATCAAGGAGTTTCATGGGATGAAGAAAATCCTAAAAAATAAAAAAATAAATAAAGGGATGTGTGGGACTGTCTGGGGCATGGCCGGCCGGCTGGGGCTCTGTCCCACGGGTTTCCCTAATTTTATATTATTTTTTATGTATTTCTTGAAAAATACCATGATATGAAGGAATTTTCATGAAACTAGGGAAATAATAATAAAATATCGAGGAATCACATGGCATGGGGTCGGCCGGGATCAAAGCATGGCCGGTTGGCTAATGATCACGACCCCATAATGTTTTCCTTGATTTTATATTATTTCCTCCGTGCGAAGGAAACACAACGGAATTGAGGAGTTTCCTCAAAACAAAGGATATTTGTTCAAATGAAAGGATTTTCATCAGATCATGGAAAATAATAAAAATGTAATAAAATATAAAACTGGCATGGGATTGGCCATGGCACGGTTGGCTAGTCAGTGGGCCCATGCTCCCAGCGCCTTGGTCCATATTTTGATTATTTATTATTTTTTCCCTATTTTGCATAGGTTCATCGTTTCGTCGTATTTTGAAATACTCGTTCGTGTGGTGATTGTTAATGCATCATCATTGAATACACTTGCACCTTTTGAGATAGGGCTTACTGAGAGGTAGCTCCGATGCCCGTGCGTTGAATATTTATTACTAACCCATGGATTTCTGCTGGGAAGAACCATGGTTTGCAGTAATGAAATATCTGCGAAAATATTTGAATATTTTCGAAAATTCTGTGGATGAATCCAAGAATTTAGGAATAATTAACTTATGGCTTTATACTAGAAGAGAAAGCTGTCAAGGAGCATTAATTATTCCGATATGAGCTTGCCGGAGCTTCATATCCTTTATTTAGTTAGGGTAAACTCGTTGTTTGTATCCTGAAGACGTTATTGCTCTATACTAGCAGAGCAAGCTGTCTAGAGCTGTCCATCTTGTGATACTATATAGAAATAATTACTGAAGTGTTCAATATTCATGAGATATGCTATTGTCTGGCCAAGAGACTACATATCTATATGTACTTTGAGAGAAGGCATTCTCAGTCAGAGAATTTGATGAGAGACCCGTGTCTCAATACTCACGTCTGATCGCTGGATCAGTGGTTCGTATAATTATGGGTTTACGATTTTAGCCTTTGTCGAAAATCCACCATCTACATTAAGTCCCCTGCTTAGTGAGGAAAGCCGTTTTTCTCAGTCAGCATTGAATGGTGATTTTCCGGTCATAAACAATATAAGTAATTGAACTTAGTCGTAAGTTAAGACATTACCGGATTTTGATAGTACGAGAAAACCATGACTTGAATGAAGATCCCAGTGGCATGATGGATCATCGTTTAATGAGCATAGATTGGTGTTGAACCGTTGATCCTGATGACGTGACCTTGGTCATTTGGGATTCGCGGGCCGGGCCCAAAAAGGAAATCCTTATTTTATGAATAAATGCTCGTTTGTTCGTTAGTTTAAGGAACAAACAAAATAAACATGAGTCTAATGATATAAAATTTTGTCTATGAGCTTTCACGAAAACCAAAATTTTATCTTTGTGAGATTTCACAAAATGGAATAAACTCTCGTTCCAAAGGTGAATGCTCGTACGAGAGAAAAGTTTTTTTTTTTGAAAAGACGTGCGTATATTAATAATTGT
>JAJJWX010004868.1:0-29517 GCA_023529315.1 Papaver bracteatum | reverse complement strand
AATTTTTTAATCTCAGTCAAAACCCGATTTTTTTTCGCTCGAGGTAAAACCGATTCACTAGGGTACTTTGGTTTAAATTTAGTAACAAAAAATGGAGGTAGTAGATTATAATACATGAGATTCATCAGATAAGTGCACAGTTCAAATCGAAGTATGGGTGCATAACTATAAGAGAAGGTAAAAAAAAATCGATCGAGCTTTGGGATCAACTACCCCAATAACAAGTAGACAGTTCCAGTGTTGAGTACACTATTCAGAGTAAGTGAACTTCTCTAACATACACTTCTACAATTTCATGGAATTGAATAATCGAAATCCATTGACAAAGATAAATCCGATCGAAACACACAAACCTTGATTTTTTTTAGAGTGTCATTGTTATGTGATGACAACTACATTCCATGAATCTAACTTTGAATTATCAATTCTGCTGGTTTAGGATACCCTGTAACAAAAAAGACATCCATCAAATATTCAAGCAAATCTGAGGTTCAAATTATTGCATCATAAGAAATCATCTAACATCACCATAATACGTATCAAACTATTGAATCATGAAAGTAACGATGGGCTAAAGCCTTCTTTGCGAAGTTCCAAATTGCACTTGAAATACCACATAAACAAGTGGAAAATTAACCTATACATTATGACACAAAGAGAGATCCACTTACATTGTTGAAACTAGGACCACCCATTTACATCTCGCTAATTACGCCAAACTGCACGGAAATACTCATGGAATGTGTTGAGGCGTGCCTCAGTGTTAGGTGTTTCAAATCTTGCATGCAAAAGAGTGGCTTTAAAATATACCTCAGAATCAGAAAAGTGGGAAACACACTCAATGAGGAGAAGAATCAAAACACCACAAACTGAAGTAAATCTTAAGTTCCAACTTACAGAGGATTATAATAAGCAGTGCCCACGAAACAGTTAAGAGACTGCATGAGGTGAACCACAGGAAACAACTCACTACAGAGCCAAAGAGAAATAAATTACAATAAGCCATAAAGAAACCAACTAACAAACTTTACAATAATATACTGAAAACAAAAGTAAATTCAGTAGAGTTTTCAACGTACTGGATGCAAACACTGCCACAAACATCCACCTAGGCCTTCCATAAATATGAATAACTATTTTGTTCGATGGACGCCCACGAATAACATGCCTAACAGAGTTAAAAATAATGACATTAAAACTTAACAAACAACTTAATTACGTTATGAAACTACACACACTACAGAAGGTAAATGATGTGTTGTACTTAGACTTACTTAATAGGTGGCCTCATCTTTGCAGCCATATGTGGAGAGAACTGTCTCATAGTTCTGCTGACCTTCTCATTAAAAGTAGCTGCAAAGATGTAACCAATAAACCCACACTTGTGTTACTATTACACCACCAGATAGCAAAACACATACTCTGATTACACAACAAGACCACAATCAAAAATAAACAACAATAGCATGGTAATTATATGTAGGAATGAAAGAATTATGTCAAAAAAATGATGATACCAAACCTTGATGGAATCTCCTGCCAAACCCACATGTTTGAATAACGAAGAGCACATCCATTCTTCCAATAACACCTAATGAAAAACAGGGTCACCACTCAATTAATACTACTACATGAAAAACAGATCAACCCATAACATTACTCAAATTACAATTCCACAATTCACCTTCATCCACAAATGTATATCCCAAAATAATAATTTTCAATATTCCATTCACAAAACCCATATGTAACTCGTCATTTCATTAGATTGATTCTCAAAGCAAATCATATTCAACATCCTAAAGAAAAATGACAAATATCAACCTGCATATAAAAATCTAGGGTTTCAATATTCAAAAACAAATCTAATCGAAGAGAGAAATAAAAATGTTAAATAAAAACCCATTGAATTAAAAGCCCTATTTCTATTAGAAGTTTGAGGAACATCTCCATTAGTACTACTTGACGCACCCTCAACTCTTGAAGTTTCTACAAATTGAACTTCTAATGACTTTTAAATCATCCTCATCAGGAAACCCCTAAATCCCAAATTGAAAAAAAAAAAAAACAGAATACAGATAAATCCCTAGATTGTAGCAAACTAACGTCACGAAACATGGAAAAATTGTACGGAAAAATCTTCTACTTGACAGTTCTAAATCGATTGTAACTGATTTAAACCCAAGAACTAAACCGATTGTAGCTGATTTAAACCTAAGAAAATTTCCCCTTACATTAATTTCTAAATCGAAAAAAAATTCTTCATACTGATTCAATTAAGAGGAATCTCGAAATTAAAGGTTTCAGAGTTCACTAGTAATATGATTTAATCATGGTGGGATTTCTTTTCTTGGATTAATCTTTATTCCATAAAGCTTGGGGTTTTTTGTTGTCTGCAAATTAGAGAGAAAAAAGAGAGAGAGATACAAAGGAGAAAGATGGAAAGATATGAGGTAGGGTGAAGAGATAAGGTTTTTGCTTCATCCATCCGCTCACTTCAGATTGCTCAATCGTGGCTGTACACAGTGTAGGCCCAAAAATCCTGACACAAAACCACCAGATCTACATCGAAGTTTAAGGGTCTGTGAATTGGATGGCAGAATGGTAAATATAATTAGTTATTCAGAGACTGCTATATAGGCTCTCAGATTTTTTCCGTGTTTTTACCATATCCGGGACCGCTATATTTGGTCAATGGTCCAACTACGGTCAATGGGGGTTTCGGATGTGGGTTGTATAATACCCCTTTTACACTAGTGAAAACCAGCACACATGTATCCGGGTAAGAACGTTCCTTATATTTGTCATTATTGCGAAAACAAAGGTCACTTATAAAGGAGATGTTGTTTTCATATAAGGAATGAAAAACTTCATGATATTCTTGTTTGGTTGTCAAAATAAGTGATTAATCCTATATCATATGTTAAGGTTAACACCCTTGACATTACGGGTTGTGAACGTCCAAACTTTAGGAAAAGGAATCAGTGTTGTGATTAACCTAGATTTTCCAATAAACGTCATGCAAAGTATTTTCACAATTGAAATTATTATCAAAAGGATAACTTTGTAAAGACAAAGACAAGATCCAATGCATCCAATTGGAGAAAGACTAGCTTGCAAAAGAATAGTCAATCCAATTCTCTTCTGAGAATTCCAGAAGAGAGTAATGGTAAAAAGGTTCTGGTTGTTCCTAAACACACTCAAAAGTGGTTACCAAAGAAAGTTAATGATGCTTTGAGTGTGAAAAGGAATGATCTCAAATTCCATGACTACGGAGAACGCGGTATCATTGATATGGGAACTTAAAAAGTTCTTTGTAAGGATGGTTTTGATGTGGAAAGGTTATAAAAGTTTACCTCTTTCTTAATAATCTAAAATTGAAACAAAATAAGCCAAACACTATAGATGGTGAAAAATCCATAATTGCGGAAAAATCTGTTTCAATCACTTGTGGTGAGCAAGACATTTTTCACCTCAACACAACTTGATTGTGTTGTAAGTTCATCCTCACCAAGGAATTCCCTTTTATGTATACGGTGAGGGAAGCATGAGAATTGGGGTATACATATCATGTTGGGCAAGATATTGAATTTTTGTAAAGTTGTAAAATTCGATTGGATTCCTCTAAAAAGGTATATCTATAAACTTGAGCAAGATTTATATATGTTTTAATTATTTTCTTAAAGTAATTATAATGATCCATGTACCTTGTGTATCGTTCATGTCTACCTAATTTGATTTGTGTTTAAGGTTCTTAAATGTTTTAGGTTTGAAAATAGTAGTTCGGCATGTTTGGCCTTCCATGTATGCATACGATCACTTAAAATTAAAATATTGGGACTTCAGTTGCATACTAGGTACGCAAACATCTGCAGTTCACGAAATTTCGTTTGCGAACTGGCCTATAGACGTCAATTATTGATAACTTTTTTTGGCCGTAACCTCTTCGTCCGAACTCAGAATTACCTAATTATTTTTAAATTCTCTTCCTCTTTGAATTCTTTTCAAAATGGTGATGATAAATCCAGGATTTTGATGAGTTAAGATTGGTCTTCATCACATCTCTTGTTTTTGAGTATTTTGCTTTGTTTCTCCGCACTTGTACCACTTCTGGACTTGGGCTCTTGGATTCTTTGAGTAATTATATTCCTAAGCTCATTTATAGGTTTTACAAGAATGTTGCCTGTGAATCACAAAGAATAAAGTTCAAGAATGAACAAAGTAGTATGCATTGTTATGGAATTCTTGAATGTTCACAATCATCTTATGTGAACTATGGTGCATGGTCGTTAATGAATTTGTATGTTCTTCTTTGTTAAGAAAATCCTTTTATACGTCTTTGGTAGATATCCTTAGTGTAAATCCGCGCGAAAAAGATTGATTCTACCTTCCAAGGGAAATTCATATTGTATGTTTATTACGAGTTTGACTTGATGTCTAGGAAACTTCTTATGATAATTTATACTTGTGTTTTAAGAAGGATAACTAGGGTTTGGAATAACAAATATTGTGATTACACATAGATATTGCCAACGATTTTCATCTTGCAATGTTTTATATTTATTTATTTAAATTCTAAGTTATTTGGAAGATGATTTTTGCGATAGTTTGGTTTTATATATTGCAAAAATATTGTATGGGATATGTGTGTTTACATCCGAGAACTATGATTATCTCATGTATGCTCGAAAATATTGTTAGGTGATTAATATTTCTAGGATGCTCTTCAGGAGTATAAGATCGGATTATCAATTGGTTCATGTTTACCTTGGTTTATCAAAAGACGGAACAAAACTTCGTAGGTATCTCTGTGGGAGACAGATTATCTATCAGAATAGACTTATCTGTGTGAGACATATTTGCTTATAAGTCTTAGACTTTGGGTCGTAGGAACTTTTAGTTTTGGGTGAGATCAGCTAAGGGAATCAAGTGCACAGAGTCCTGATAGGATTCAGAGGCATAAGGAACGCGGCTGTACCTTAATCTGTGAGAGACTTGGTTAGGGATCAACTACATTCTATTTCGAAGTTAACTTGTAGTAGGCTAGTATCTATAGCGGCTTAATACAGTGTAGTGTTCAAAACTGGACTAGGTCCCGGGGGTTTTCTACATTTACAGCTTCCTATTTAACAAAACTTTTAGTTTCTGTGTTATTTCTTTACCCGCATTACATTTTTTATAATCGAAATATCACAGGTTGTGCGTAATTCAATCAATTGCTCACTTTGACCTTGTTTGTTGGATAAAAATTGATTGACGCGTGGACATTAGCTTTTGATACCGTTCAAGTTATTCTCATTCGAATCAGTTCACGGATTCCATCATGTTGATTTGCTGATTGATTTGAAAAAGAGAAATAACTCCAGGATATCTTTCCCAGATTGAGTCTGACTGTGTAGTTGATTCTCCTGGGATTATATTGGAGTTTTGTCCATACATATTGCCGAATGAAATATTGGGTGTGGTTGTTAGACCCCCGCTTTTTCATATAAGATTAATTTTATAGGGACAAAAAATTTAAATGGACGGAGGGAGTAATACATTTGTGTATTTTCAAAAATTTTAATCCCCAAATATATGATTTTAGTACCTGAAGGAACCATCCATATTCACTGACACTATTTGGATTAAGATCTTGAGTTTATATATATATATATATTTTGATATGAACATGCATCTCGGTAACTTAAACGTAGTTAATCTGTAGTGTTGCTTCTGATATACATCTTAACATGGTTAAGATGTAGTGTTGATCCATGTTGCGTAATTTTCAGTCATAAAATTATAAGAAAATGCGGAATTTTTGATATTTTTGAATTTCTGATGTGAAATCATCGGGTATGTGGAAATTTGGATAATTTGAAAGTGCATCTTCACTAAAAACACCCTATCATGAAAAATGGTGAAGGAAGCACATGAATTAAGACATACATATTGTGTTGGGTAAAATGTTGGATGTCTAATGAAACTGTAGGGTTCGTGTTGTGATTCTTCTAAAAAATTGTTAGAAGAAACAAACAAAGTCGAAGAATTTCGTATTTGTTGAGTTGCATTATAGTAATTTTGAGTGTAAATTAGTACTTGATAAATATCGAATTATATTTCAAGCAGTAGAAGTCTTATAAGAACTTATTGCATAATAGGTTGAGAACAATTTATTGTTCCACATATATTAATTGCGTAAGAATTTCATAGGAGACATCAATTTATATTCATGGTCACGAACTGATAATATACTTGTTGAATTAAATTTCTAATTAATGCATGTTCTTGGAAACTTTTAAATTTTCTAGGATATGAACTAATTTAGTCTGCACGTGAAGTGGTTGATTTTAAGATGTCATTGGATACTTTTTTAAGTTGAGTACATATTGGATAGTTCAAAAACTGTTATATATAAAAGATACTGCAACTCCGAGACGACAACCTTATCGCAAACTATTTTGGACAGTTCACGAACTGCTTTATTCTTTGAGAGTTATTGAACACAATGATTGCTTAAAGGTTCACGCACAAGATAACCGTTGTTCTCGGGCTAGCTATTGGTGCACAGGGATTATAATACTCGTGGTGCACATTCTTCTTTATATTACAAGGAATTATTTTTGCGCGATTGTGGTTGTCATTCTTGGTGTAATTCCTTTCGGAAAAGGTTAATTCTTCTTTCTAAGAGTAAATCAAATATTGTTAATATAAGATTCAATATTAGTTAAGATGATCGCAATACTTGAACCCATTAGAAGATCCATCCCACATCAAGGGTGGAAAGTTTCATACCTTGCTCGGCTGGATGACAGGATCGATATTCCCTAAATTTAATTAAAAAAAGAGCACGTAGCACTTTTTTCCCACACTCAATTTTTTCCCTCCCCATAATAAAATTCTTTCCTTTCACTTCTTCTTGATCCTCGTGAATATTCTTATCAATTGTTTGATTTCCTTGAGATATTTCTTCTTATCATATTTTTGTGATTAGGATTATCATCTCATGGTGATTGTTCTCAGAAATTAATCTCTTAACTTTACGTTAGAATCGGCTAGGGAAGAGTAGTATTTGATGAAGATGTACACAAATTTTTTTACGCTCATTCCGTTATGTTTTTCTTTTGAGAATGACAACAAATGTGAGAGATTTCAATTTTAAAAATTGTGCTTAATTTTTACATTCTTTTGTGGGAGTGAGTTGTGAAATTTTAGAGAAAATTGTACTTATACAATCTATCATTGGTGAAGATACTAAGTTGCGAAATTTAGTGGAATCATCTAAAAAAGTTGGTATGTTATCTTTAGTCTTGATAATATCTTAAGCCGTAGTTCATCCAATCCCCATTCAAAACCATTGTCAATTTAAGATAAATGGAAAGAATTATTAGTAGTAATCTACTAAGACATATGGATTTCCATAAGAATGTCTAAGGCTAAGTATGATGGGCTAGATTAGCCAAAAAGTGTTACAGTTCAACAAAAAAGTGTTGTCTACACTACACCAAATTCCGGGAATAGCAACCTAGATTAACAACTGCCCTATAGCTGTTGCTAATTAGCAACAAAAAAGTGATGTTGCTAAATTTTAGCAACTGCTATTTTCTGTTGCTACCCTCGCAACAGCAAGGTTTCTGTTGCTACTAACAACAACGGAGATTATAAGCATGCGATTCACATGCTTCCAGGTAACAATTTTTAACTCTTCTTCCACCCATATTATTCATATGCTTTTTAAGTGTTTGATACTTCCACCCCCTTGACCCCCCTTGACCCATTGACTTTAGACCTACTTGTTCCCATCGAAGAGATAAGTTTCACAATCCCTCTTTTCTTTCTTTTTCCTCTCTCAAAGCAAAAGACTCGAAGAAAAGAAAACCCATACCAAAAAAATCATGCTGCTTCATTTTCTCTTTCCAGTTCGATGATTATTATGCTGATGGTGAACTTAAGACATATAATATTGAATTCGTGAAGGTTAGATACCTTGTTCGATCTCATCTTAGTAAAATAGTTAATTTTTCTAGATCTCGTTCTTTATTTTGCTTTCTTTATGATCTTTATTTCGGTTTCTTTATGATTCAAGTTTAATATTTCTGCATATTGTTTGACTTCGATCATATTCATGATTTTATTTTATGTCAGTAGTCTTTGGATTCATAATATTGAGTTTTCCCCCTAACAAATTAGGGTTATGATTTAGGGATTTCTGGTTTTATAGGTATTTAGGGGTTTCTGTTGTATTGTTGAAAATCTGTTGTTATGTTTAATTTTGCGTTTGATATCTAGGGTTAGGTTTAATTTGTTGTTCATATGTAAGTTTTGTTTATGTTTGGCTTGGTTTTACGTTGTAATTCATCCTAAGGTATTGTCAAACAGCAGCGGAGTAGGACTGCAACAATACCATTTGCAGCAGAGCGAGAATGTCGACAACAATAACAATAACATCACACAGCTTCAAAGGATTACCTTTAAATCACGCATTTTGTGTAAAAATGTCTTTGTTTGATTTTATGCAGAGAGGCAGTACCTATGGAGTTTCTGCTCTGTTCCTCTGACGCTAGGTAATCAACCAATGCAAGGTTGTTGTTGCCAATTTGTTGCCATGAAGTGCTGTGGATGATTCCTACACATGAACTATGATCATTGTTAAGACCCTTATAGGTAAAGAAATTAAATTGATAATGAACCAACTGACACCATTGATAGAATCAAGGAGCATGTTGAGAAGAAGGAATATATCTCTCATGTGCAGCAGAGGTATGTTATTTCTTAATTTTAGCTAAATATCTAAGTTGTCATTATGTTTCCATGCTCCCTCGAAATAGTTTCTAAAGTTGCCCGTTTATACTTTAAAGATGCAGATTTTTTTTTACATGTAGGTCCTGTAATAAGTTCGACTCTATGTTAAATTCAACTTATGAATTCAGAATCTGAGATCCTTGTTGTTTCTCACTGACATTTCTAATTTGGTTTGTTTAAGTTATATATGTCTCTCTTATGCTCTAAATCTATATCCCTGTATCTGAAAGAAAATATTCTACTACTTTAGGGCGTCCTTCAGTTAGGTGAAGGCTGGGTTGTAAAAGTTGAATAAAGGAAACTCGGAGTCTATTGATGTTTAGAAAATTATCTTATTTCTTCGAGTGTAAAACGTTGTGCGATGTGTGTCAAACTTAGTGTCTCATTGGTAATTTTAGTGTCTCAATATTGGTATTCTTAAATTGGTTTGCCGGCTTATCTATGCTGGAAAACAACTTGCTGATGACAAAACTGCCAAAGACAACAACATCGAGGGGGTGTTCCGTTCTTCTTTTGGTTCTCTCCTTGAGGGGTGGTATTTAAGGCTCTTACTTTTCATATGGGAATGATATATAACAGATTGTTCATGGGAGTACTTGCAAACTAGCTATGCTATATTTTTTGTTTATCATGAAGTTTATTCCGTTCTTCTCATGAAGTTAATTTATCATTTTACTACTGCTCTTCCACTGCCTGAAGCCTTATTTGCAAGAAAGTGAGATTGGTTTTGAGTGGGTTTCTGTTTTATGTTGAAGATAGTACGAAGAGGATCACTCAGCAGCCCACATCAAATGTGAATAGTTAAACAAGATCTTGGATTAGAAGAGGTGCTACACTTTCACTTCCCTGTTTGCTTCTTTATTCCGTCACGTGTAGCATCTTAGGAGTCATCTTAGGTGAATCATTATCATCTTCGACTTGAGATAGATAAATATGAGGCTAAGATGACTATGGAGAAACTATTTGAAACTTGTAAAATACATTTTTTTTATCACAACATTTACTTAAATTGGTTTATGAATGTAATATCTTGTTTATCTTCTGCTTATACTAAAGTTGTTTCTATTTATTGTTCGGGTCATGTTTCTGTGATCTTTGAAGAGTTACTAATGTAAGTTATCGGTTAGTTAGATCATTGGCTTTGTTTTATTATAATGTGCAGATCATTGGCTTTGTTTTATTGTAATGTAAGATATCCCTTTATGCTGATTAAGATTTTTGTGTTATTTGGATATGAATGAACAGGTGCAACTCAAAATTCTATCAGGGTTGCTCAGGTATATTAAGTGACCCTTTCAGATATTGGTTGGGTTATATGATATTTTTATTGTAGTAGGACGAGCTTTTCTCAATTTTTTGCAGTGGATGCTACAAACTCCTGGTGCCACTAGTTTCATTGGTTGCATCGAATTTGTATTAATTCAGATAAGGACCCAGCGAATGAGCTGTACCAAAAATATTTAGAAACGAACTCAAAGGTACGTACTTTCAATTCCACAGACTATCTCTGAACTTATAAGATAGCACATTATTTTAGAGTATGACTCTTTATTGAATGAATTGTAGCAGTTTATTGATTGAATTGCAGCAATTAATCATTGGTTTTCGTGGATACTTGTTTCCCTATGAATATCCTCTGCATGCTAGACTGCTAGTAGTTTATCGCTGTTTCGCTCTTGTTCCCCCTCCATTAGTAGTTTTCTAAGCAGGTGTGTAAAACCTTGTTGTTTGTAAATTTGTAATGATCTAGTATTTCTAAAGTGATTATTTAATCTCTTTCTCAGGCTCCAGAACTGCATATGGAGATTCATAAACAGGGGTTCGGTCAAACCCTTACATGGGGAGGAGGATCTTCAACCTCATCAAACATGACGGTAGAGTCTGCTGACTAGGTTTCCCTTAATTTCCCGTGGACATCTTGTTTTGATGTTTCTTTACACCCTTCATGAAATTGTACATAATATTATTATTCCCTATGAATCTTACTACCATATACCTTCTCATAGAAAATATTATGTTTATGTGTTGTTTCTTCTTTCTATTTTTGAATTGGTTAACTCGGGACCTCTAGAACTAGAATTTATGATATGGAAATTTGGTGTTTATGCACAGATATAAAAGTAAATACCCATTATGTTTAGCGCCCACTTTGAAACTTGTATAGATAACTGACTTGTCACTTTGTGTGGCCTACACAATAAAATGTTATAATAATACTTGACACACATACCTTGGAGCCGTCTGTTTAAGTGTAGGCTGTTGTGGTTGATAATTTTAATGTGATGTAATACTAGACATGTAATCTATTTCTTTGGAGTTTGGAACACTCTTCAAGTGGTGGAGTCTGTTGAGATTGATATGTTTCTTTTATTAAATTTATCTATTTTGCTTTCAGGGCGCTAAGAAGAAGAAAAACACTGATCTGTATTATGACATAGGGGGATGGTTCATCCTTGTACTTGGCATTGCGGTATGGATTGGGTTTGCAAAGTCCCAGGCTCCACCATCACCTCCAAGATAAGAAAACAAAGAGTAACAGGGAGACTCTTGGAAGTTAAAATTTACAAATTCATGGAATTGCTATTATAAATTCATCGAATTTGCTGGTCTTAACGTAATTACTTTTCAATATCTTTTGATTGTTTTGTTTTGTGATTTTCATATCACTAGTATTAATGTCAAGAAGAGAAGCCTTGATGAATTTCTAATAATGTCCATTAATCAGGTTCACTACTACGAGGATGAGACCGCAGCTACTAGTACATGCGCTGTTTGTGTTGTTGGTGGCGAGAGGTTTGTCCTGCATCATATTCTTCGATGCATTTTATTGAACTTCTGTGGTTGATAGTCTTTCTAAAATCTCAATTGTATTAGTAATTCTTTGATGCGCTTGATTTGATTCCTCTAAAGGGTCCCCACTTTGACTGAAAATTTATATTTCAAATACATGTCAGTTTTATACTATGATTCATTAACTGTGTGATGATTTTCCTAAGGCACATAAAAGAGTTTCATGATAATAAACTTTAATATGGACTTGCTTTATTGAGAGACCAACTTGAGAATTTGGAAATGCATCTGATGCTGAAGATAGTTTAGATTTCAGATTTCATTCCATGTTGAATCAGACTTAACCTACAAATAGCATGATGTATAACATGATAGTTAGTTTAGATTTCAGATTTCATTCCATGCTGAATCAGATTTAACCCCTGAAAATTGCATGATGTATAACATGATTAAAAAGTGGTATCATGAAAACATTTTAAACTCTGAGACACCCAATCTAATAGAGATAAAATTCACTTCTACTTCTATCTCCTCATTGGCTCATTTTTCTAACTGAACTCAATTATGTCCCAAAACGCAATACTATTTGATTACTATCGGAGATTGGTTACTTTGTTGTTTATTAATACTGAAAAATGCATAAAAAGGTCTCTCATTGCCAACCTGGCCGCAACAAATTACTACAAATCCGAACATTTACAGAAACCAGAAAACTGGGCTTTGGGTAACCATTTCTTTCGTGATCTTTATTCTTGTTTGTTTCCCTTATATGAAGATTTGTTAACATTTTTCAAACCATGTATGGACAGTTGAGAAGGATAAATACTATTACATTGCCGGATTTTTCCTCACTGTTTCCCCCAACTCCATTCATCTTGTAGCTGAGCATGCCGCTAAAAACAACAAGGTAACCTTACATAGTTACATGCACATTACTATAAGTCTTTTTTTTATTTCTCTATTTCTCTCTCCCTCTCTTTGTCTCTCAATATTTGTCTTTCACTCTTCAAAAATTGTCAAGGGTCTTTGTTGGTGAAGCCCTATGCTAATTTGGTCTTATCTGCTTTTAGGTATGCCTAGTTGGTATATTTTTTTATCTAATTTTTTATTCTTCGTTTAGACGTTAATACTTTCTTTGGTTTGGTAATGTGTTGTGTTATCTAAATTGGGATGCTTATAATAAATTTCAGAGTTTGAAGAATATCGCCGGTTCAGTTTTGGAAACAGGCATGCCATAAATGGTGGTGAACGAGAAGCACCAAATTTGAGCTTCACCCTGAAGCTTCTTATCGTGAATCAAAAGCCACTACTATGCCACCTGCTAGTGTTAAGACTAGCCCATTTTGATTATGATGTGGCGAAAACGCATCATAAATCCAAGCACTTACTCAAGTATCATTGGTCTCACATGGTCTCTAGTATTTTACAGGTATAAGAAAATCATTGGCAATAGAGTGTATATATACGTTGAATTTTAAAGTATTCTTATTTTCTTTATTTGTTAAATCTCTAATTATATGTATCTGTGACAGGTTCTTCACCATCTTGGTTGTATATACGAGATGAGAATTCGACATCATCGTGTGAACAACCTCTCAAAACCACAATAAATTGCGACATTCGGATTACTCACTGTAAGAACTTGTAATATTTCATTTCTATATGCAATCCTTGGAAGATAAAGAGAACATGGTTGAACCAACATAATGTAAGAAACAATAACCTAAAGAACATATTTATATATGCAATCTATCAGTTGTGCTGTTTTAGTACAATTATACACCTGATTTCTTAATACAACCTTGATGTCATGAGTTCCCTGCTTTATTGTCTTTGGTTCCCTTTCTTTATATAATATCTTTGATGTATAAACCTGTAACATGTAAATGCTGAGAATTTCAGTACATGTTGATGTGACATGTCTTTGGTTCCTTTTATTAATGTTGCACCTTTTCTTGTTTAAATTTTAAGATCTGTGGGAATGTGGTGCATGAGAACTATCAGATTCAATTACTGGATATAGGACTGGGGTTCTGCAGGGAACTGGGGTATTGCATGATAAATTGGGGGGAAATCAGTTTTGACTAGGTCAACGAAGACTTGACCTTTTTTTATGTTGTTGCAAAATATTAGCAACGGCGGAAGTGTGTTGCTAAATCTGAACCAGAACAACTATATCTTGTTCTACTAAAATATATCCTGGAATGACTGTAAAATTAGCAACAGACTAGCAACATCTTGTTTCTGTTTCTATATTATAATTTCGCAACAACTGATTTCTGTTGCTACTTCCGTTGCTGACCGAAATTATCAACAGAGCTAGAGCTGTTGCGAAAAACTGCGACAGGGTGTTTAGCAACGGAAAACATCTGTTGCAAGCACGGTCAGCAACAGATTCAAGCTGTTGCTAAACGTTAAATTTGGTGTAGTGCTATCTCTCTCCTAGTATTTTCTCACAGTTGAACTAGCACCGAGATAGTAACACTGAATAATTCAACGCTACAAAAATTACATTTTCGCTGAATGGTTCAACGCATATTGATTTATTTTTTGATCTGACGAATGATATTAGTTGCGCTAAACCAAACAACGCTAGGCGGTAGTCCTAGATGATGTGGACTGCTAATCTTGCTTCTAGATTAACACTCCCATAAGACTTAGGAGGTAGTCCTGGCTGACGTGGACTTCTAATCTAGCTGCTAGATTAGCACACCATAGGACTTAGCCTAAGTGGAAGTGAATTACAAGTTTGTGTAAACCTCGAATCTGACAAAGATAGAAAAGTAGAGACCGAGGGAGATAACATATCACCGTATTATTGCCTTGACGTTTTGGTACATTGAATTTCAATGTAGGAAACTGTATTGCATATTGGCATAATTCTCATAATTTTATTTATTATGTTATGGGTCTTCAACAAATACATAAAACACAAGAAAAATTGAAGGCGCTTAAGATTAAAGAATTCAAGGAGCATAATAGAACTAGAGCATAATGTTTTTAAATTCCATATGTAAAATGGTTTTGTCACTAAAATTGATAATGGGCAAGTGATAAACGCATTTATGTGTGTCTATTTTGATCTCAATTGTATATATTGTTAGTGTTTGATTTTTTACTTATTTGGTAATTTGATGTTTTTGTAGGTGTTTTTGGAGAAATAAACTTTTGCAAAAAATCGTCTCGAAAAGTTGTTAAATGCACCCGAAAAATGGATGGAGGCACCCACACTTTGGATAGGGGCACCCCTAGGAACCTCAGTTGATAAGGGAATCTCTAATTACTATTTACACCTAACTCTATCGGCACCCCAAGTTTGTTAAGAGCGCCCAATCTTCTTCTTCACGGTTTGAAAACAGTTTTGGCAGGAAATTTTTGTTCTTTCTTGTGAAGTTTTTGGTGAAGATTCTGGTTGAGATTTTATAGGAGTTTGACTTGGTTTTGGAGTGGGAATGATTTGTTACGCTAAAGCAAGATTGTTAAAGGTCAAAGATTCAGAAAAATAGGGTTTAATCTTCGGTTAGAAGCTACCCAAGAGAGGAGAATATTACCGGATTTTGAACGACATTTGGAAGAATTTTAGAAAAGTTAAACGCGGGATTTATTTGTCACCTAATAGACAGGAAGAATAACGTGTTTGGAGCTACAAAAAATGGAACTAAATCTTCTAATATTTGGTGTTTATCGGAAACATGAAAAAGAAGTTATTTGCGGCAACAAGGAATGAATCTCGGACTTGTTTTGAGTAAGTTTGAAAGTTACGTACAATATCTCACCAGGATTTGCTTGATAGAATCTCCTAATCTTTGGAGGTAAGAAAAAAGGAGAGTTTCGATAATTCGGGAAGTAGGTGAGGTGATAAAGCTGGATAGAATCTCCGATTCTTTATGTAAGAAAAAGAAGATTTAACTCGGATTTTTGTGAAAAAGTGGGGGTCTAACAACCACACCCCATATTTCGTTCGGCAGTATGTATGGACTAAAATCCAATATAATTACAAGAGAATCAACTAGATAGTCAGACTCAATCAAGGAAAGATATCCAATAGTTATATCTCTTTCACAAATCAATCAGTAAATCAACAAGATGGAATCCGTGAAATGATTGTATCAAAAACCAATGTCCAAGCGTCAATCAATTTTTATCCAACAACTAAGGTTGGATTTACCAATTTATTGAACTACGGACAACCTGTGAAATTTCAATTATATAAAATATATTACAAAAAATAAATAACACAGACACCAGAAATTTTGTTAATGAGGAAACCACAATCAGAAAAAATCCCAGGACCCAGTCCAGTTTTGAACACCAGACTATATTAAGCTACTACTGACACTATCCTACTACAAGTTAACTTCGGACTGGGATGTAGTTGATCCCTAACCAAGTCTCACACCGATTAAGGTACAGTCGCAAACCTTACGCCTCTAAATCCAAGCAGGACTATTGAGTTGGTTCAATAATTGTTAACCGAAGTTATCCATATGAACACTTTGGTCTTAACCATATTCATCTAACACTTCTAGATCATATATGATGATCATTCAATCATGAAAGACAATCAAATGAATCTAATTGTTTTTTTCATAGAGCTGTTCAATTTTTCACTATCTCATAGAAATGTATATGAACCAATTGAAACAAAATCGGATAGATTCGTAATCATACAAAGTACTTATACAAAAATCAATTCATGAACATTAATCCACGGTTTGCGAAGATTGCATTCCTTAATTCATAAATGTATTTATTCATGAGTATGAAAAACATTGTAGACTAATTTTAGAACTTAACCCACTAAGTTTGCAAACAGGTATGCAAACTATAGTTTTCCGACATTGGTCTTGTCCATATGTTTGCAAACGAGTATGAAAACAGTCGTCCCAGACCTAACTCAGGTAGAACCGTTCGCATACTGGTATGCAAACATGGTTCCCGGACTTTGACAGTTAAAACTGTTCGCATACTGGTATGCAAACAAGGTTTTCGGACCTGAATCATACCTCAACAGTTTGCATAATGGTATGCATACGTTTTTGTATCCAGACAAGGGTTTATTGTTCTAAACTCCAATTTCAATCATTAAACATCCTTAAAAGACGACAATGGTTGTCTCACACAAACCATTAGATTATAATAATTTTCAAGTGATCGAATGATCAATACGAAACTTTCCGAATCGACATCAAATATTGTGTCACATAAATCATGTAAGATGTTTCAAGGAAATTTCCACGTGGTCATCTTTTGACTTATTATTTAGTTTTTTACAAATAGATTATTTCCAACTAAACTCATAAAGAATAATGATGAATGTAGTTAAAGAAAAATAATATTTCAACTCGTATTTCGAGAAATATATAAGCGAGATAAAGTCGCTTGAAATATCAAATGTGTATTTCAAAGTCTATATAGCTATACGACTTAGTCTAGTTAGGAGATAGAATAGAATAAATTTCTGAGTGGTAGATAAGTTTTAGTCTCCACACACCTTTTGTTGATGAAGTTCCTCCAATATTTCCATAGTAGATTTTCGTTTTCAATCGATGAACTTCGTGAAGTCTAAAGCTCAACTACACATTCTATCCTAATTCGAGACATAACTATAAGTAGACTAGAATTCAAGAATTATAGTTTTCATCAACTAAACTTGACAAACAAGCTTGAGATAGCAACGGTTGCGAGTTCGACCGAGCAGTGCTATTTTGGAATTGTGGGATATAAATAGAGTTAGGTTGGTGTCACGGGGACAATAAAAACACCTATTGAGCAATGAGTTATTATTTTAAGCGTGTTTTCACCATGAAGAGCTAAACCCCAACACTGAGACAATGGAGGAAGCCATTTTTCACGTATGTGGTAATTCTATTTAATTATTTTATGATTTTTTCACTAGTTTAAATTGATTTATGATTTTTACTGATTTTTACTGATTATTTGTGATTTAGTTTGATGGGTTATGATTAATCTTAAGAACTTTTGATAGTCCATGCTTACCATTTAATCTAATGCTTTATAAAATCTACTGTTGGTGAAGAACATAGTCAATATTTGTTACCTTATAAGCTAATTGATAGTTGAACCACATGAATATGAGAATTAGTGGAATCCTGAGTCTCAGTAATCTCTCAATATTGTTACAATCTTTTCTTTATTTTTATTGTTTTCAATTTTTAAATCTTAAAATCAATCTCAACAAGTCCGAGTGAACGACATCTCTCTTACCACTTTCATAATTATATCAGGAAGATTGTTAGAGCATTTCTCAGTGAACCCATTGCCATTGGTATTCCAAGTATGATGTCAAATTTAGATGCCAAAATGCATTATTGATTAATCTACCGAAGTCAATTTCGGACTAGATTAGGTTGAAGTAGTAGAATATGGAATCAAAACTATCCTTGAAGATGGAGATTAAAGACTAAAAAAAAAAATCTATCGAGAACTTCACTGAAATTTAGTAAAAATACTTGATTCTCTTATTTATTCTACCTCCCTATGTATCGAGACAGAGTGCTCACTCTTTTGAAAAGTTCCTATGACGGTAAATATACATTTTTTATATACACCCGAGGAGTTTTGAGTCTAAGACTTTAATGAGAATAACCATTGACCATGGAAATGTCTCACTCAATTCGGATGTAATAAAGAAGAAGTTGTGAGTGAAATGCTAACGCTGAAAAAAGTGTGTCTAAAAGCTCAGTCCGTGAATAAGAAACAAGAGTGAGATTTTGAAGACTTACTTGGGGATTGTAAAGCACATGTAAGTTTTTTTTTTTTTTTTTCTTTGATTGTTACGGGACCATTATTATAAATTATAAATCAAAGAAAAAGTATTGAAATTGGATAGTGTTTTAATGGCGGAAGATGAAAAAAAAAAATGTATATCACACTATTTGTATCTCTGATACCATAGAAAATGGTAAAGAGAATCATTATATTCATACAGACATGAAGACAAGCCGTACTAAGACCAAATGTCAAGTTACAACAGAAAGAGCAACAAAAGAGCACCTGATAGTTAGACCAGTCAGGACTAATAAGTACAGACAGAGCAAAGACCACCACAACATTATACATGTACTCTTTTAGAGGAGTATTATTCACGCTGCAAGAGCCAATGCTCTTGGTATTATTTTTAACGGAGTGGACTTTTTCAATGACGTCTCTATTGTTTCGTTCATGTCTAGGGATTCAGGTGTGACGCCATTTTCAAGGTTCCAATCAAATGATTGGAGCAATGACCCAACCACAATATGCAGAATTTGGTGGCCCATGGAGAGGCCAGGACAGATACGTTTTCCAGCTCCAAACGGTAATAATTGAGAATGTTTTCCGCGGTAATCAGTAGTATTTCCTAAGAAACGTTCTGGATTGAACGAGAATGGATCATCCCATGACGCTGAATCCCTTCCAATGCCCCAAACATTAACCAATACTGCCGTGTCCTTGGGTATAACATAACCCATGAATTCCGTGTCTTCAACAGTAGTGCGTGGTATTAGGAAAGGAGCCGCTGGGTGCAGTCTCATTGCTTCTTTAATCACCGCACCTAAATAAGGTAAACTTTCTATATCACTTTCTTCAATCTTTCTATTATAACCAACAACTTGGGCGATCTCATCTTTGGCCTTCCTCATGGCCTCTGGATTGCGAACAACTTCTGTCATCACCCATTCTATGCTAGTCACTGTTGTCTCAGTTCCGCCGGTAAACATTTCCTACATAAAAATCAGAAAAATTAATAAGCAGCATTATATACGATTGAACAAAAGTGGTATGATCCAGACCGAATTCGCTTATGTGCACAAATTAAGCGGTGCGAGCTATCCTCTTTATGAGGATGTAATCTTGAGATTATACATCTCCAAAAATAAATTATAAGAAAAATATCATTAAATTGTTCAAGTTTATGAATTTACTTACCGTTATGAACAAGTTAATGTATCTGTCTGACAGTTTCCTTGGTTCATCTTTGCCATTGCCTTCGAAATCCATCAACAAATCCCAATAATCCTTCTCCTCGTTGCTATTACGTATCACATTCGTGCTCCTTCGTTCCTTGGCAAAGCCATCAACAACGTTTGCAAATGCATAGACAGCCTTCTTCATTCTGTTGGACAAATTCTGTGGGTCCAAATTTCGTAGACATGGATAGACATCAGCTACATTAGGCACTGAAGATAACATTACAATCTTCCTAAGCAGTTGATAGAGTTCATTCCCAGTTGCAGATTTAAGATCGATAACATCCTTAGAAAAGAAGAGATTTCCCAATAAATTAACAAAGGCAACCAAAATTAAGTGTTTTATTTCAACACTTTTACCTTCCTTCTCTTCTTCAGAAATCCATCGTATTATCTGATCTACAAATTGTCTTCTTTTACCTAAAGTGTTATTCATTGTCGAGCGAGAGAACAAAGTTGCATATAGTCGCCTGTTAACTCGCCAGATTGGTCCATATGGAGCAATTGGAGTCGCCTGATAATCTGGTAATAGCAGCGTCTGGATTGGGTGACGATTGAAAAAAGCTTGATCTTGATTTTTGAATAACTCCATAGCAGCATCTGCCGAAGCAATGACTAGAATATTCATCGCACCGACACGTACCATAAAAATCGGTCCATATTCCTTTTGAATATTCAGAAATCTTTTGTGTAGCGCCTTATATTCATAGCCTAAATCTAAGATGTTTCCTATCAACGGCCAACCTGGGGGACCTGGTGGTAACCGGATTGAATTGTTTTTCGTTTTCCGGCTAAAAAAATGAAGGAGTATGAGTAAGAACGGGGCTGCCACTGCAAGCGAAATGGCTGTCCACACAAACATATTATCTGTGGAGACGGGATCTTTCATTCTCTAGGATTTGTTTCAGTATAAACAACTTACTAATTCTTTGCTTTTGAGGCGGGGATATATAGCCGATCTTAATACGTTCCAATTATTCAAATTAAATGAGGCATCTAACAACTTGCAATAAATTAATGTTATAATGATTATTTATTTAATTATTTAACCAAAATCAGATCGACGATCATGAAAATCTATTTTGTTGATGAAGGCAAGCTGTGCTTTCTTGTACTTGGTCGGTCTTTTAGATCGGGTCTTATGTTGCTTCCCAAGCTTTTCCTAAATTACATTTCATGTCAGTTTGGGAAACACTTAACCTCAAGAGTGATTCCTTATTTTCATTCTGGACAGATAGAGGTGTAAAGTGGGATGTGCCAGCACGAGCACATCCCAGCACAGCATGCTAAAATTTGAGCACAGCCCAGCCCAGCACGGCACATCACGTTAGTTAAATGGGACGTGCTGGGTTTGAATAATTGGCACAGTAGCACAACACAGCACGCGACACGGATAAGCACGTGGCACAAAAGAGTCACTATTCTATCTAGTTTTTAACATTTTATACTGGCTTATTTATAACAACACATATAATATTTTAATATTTGGAAGATATATTTCAATATCTTTGTTATAATATCGTCATCTATATTTAACTAGAACATTAATTTACATGACAATAATCCAATTTTATATTTGATGGACTATTTATTTTTATTGAATAAACTTGTTAATTTTACTTGAAATAATTTCAAATGGTATGTTGTCTAATTAAATTCTTGTGATAATGTCCGACTTAATGTATACATTAAGGGATTTCAAATTGTTTATAGCACGTGTATTAGCACGGCACGGCACGTTTATTCGTGGGTTGTGCTGTGCCTAGCTTTTGACTAGTAAAGCACAACACGGCACAACACGTTTAAATCGTTGGCACAGCACAACATGACACATGGCACGTGAAGCACGCGACTTCGTGTGCCGGGCCGGCACGTTTTACACCTCTAGGACAGACAATGGTTGTCCGTTTTTATGAAATAAATGGACTATGGCCCGTTTCCTAGAAACGAATCCACGAGCATCCGTTTATACCATTGTCCGTTTACACTATCTTGACTGGTCAACAATGGAAGACCGGACAACCATTAACGGTTTGCGCATTAATAGTTTCCTTGCTTCAAAAAATCTAAAAATCCATATTCTCTAGGGGTGAGCATAAAATCCGGAACTGCGGATTTCATCCGCAACCGTCCGCAAAATTGCGGGTGAAAACCAATCCGCAAGAATCTATGGGCCAGACACGGATGAATTTTCAAATCCGCAATGTTTAGTGGTTTGGTTGCGGTTGGTTTTTTAAATCCAGCGGATTCATCCACTTTTTAGGTAATAAGAAAACTTAATAAAATTACTAAGGATAAACCCAATTAAATAAAGCCCAGGTATAATATGAAGAATTAATTGGGGGATATGGGAATTAATTGGGAGATATAGCTACGGGACAAAATAGGTGTCCCAATAGCAATTCTGGGTGACCCCCTATGTAATTTTTTTTTTAATTCCTAATCTAGCCCCCACTAATTAGGATTAGTGATTAAGTATAATTAGTAAAATGTTAAGTATTTGGGGGATAAATTAGTGTGTATTTTTATTTGTGTTTGGGTGAGAGTAGAAGGAGGGAAAAAAATATTTGAGAGGAATTTCTTTTTTGAAAATGGGAAGATGATTGTGATGAGAGAATTCTTCGATAATAAGAGGTTGAAAAATTGATTTTTTTTTCTTTGAATCCACCATTATTGCAGCTGAAAAGCTTGGTGCGGGCATGGTATTCAACCAAAAACTCATGGTGGCAATTGTTGGAAATGTTCATAAATTGTTTGCCACTATCCGGGGGGTTCTACGATTTTTTCCCTGGTTTTGATCTTCCGAATGTTGATTTTTTTTCTCGGTTTTAAACAGGTACCCGGCATGGTAATAGCTTTTTTCGCTATTCTGAATGCAAGATTCCGGCATAGTTTTGCTTAAATACCTATGGTCGAACAAATGAAAAGTATCCAGAATGTTGATTTTTTTTTTCACTTGACTACCCATTGATAGGAAATTACTCGGGCATCGCCGTCTCAAAATTCCGGATCTGGTCTTCATCAATTCCGGCATGGTATTCCTCACTTCCATTTTGAATTTTTCCCGGCTTTAAAAAAAGCTTGGTGCGGCATGGTCGAGTTGATATGAAGACCATGCTCGGTGATTGTTTTTCCTACTGCGTAGAAATAAATATGAAAACTATGCAGGAAAAAATACCGGCATGGTCTTCATATCAACCGTACCATGCCTATACTTTTTTAAAACCAGAAAAAATTCAAAAGGAAGTGATGAAGACCATGCCGGAATTGATGAAGACCATATGCCGGAACATGATACCGGATGCTCGAGAATCAATTCCGCATGGTCATCATCACTTTCAGCATGATCTTCATCACTTCCGAATAAAAAAAATCGTTTCCAAAGTGAGGTGAAGAGAATTTGATATAGAGTGGGGAGAGTTTAGAATTTGAAAGGAATGGAGAATATTTGGGTTTCAAAACACTACCCCTAAATAAGATTAATAAGAAGTGGAGATGGAAATGAGGGATATGATTTAGATTTTTAATTTTAAGTTTTTAATTTTTATTTTGAGGGAAGAAGTGGAGATGGAAATGGGGGATATGATTTTGTTTTTTAATTTTAAGTTTTTAATTTTATTTTGAGGAAGGGTATTTTAGTATATTCATAACCAAAAGTCACCCCTAGCAAGACACCATGGGTTGGGGGAAGTAATTCATATCCCCCAATTAATTCTCATATCCCCCAATTAATAGTTCTATAATATCATTAAGGTGTCTTATAATTCACTCTCAACCAGTTAAATAAAGCCCAGCTGCAAGTGTTAAGAGTATGTTACCGATTGGATGGGACTAGATCGACCAAGCAAAAGAAGAGGGGGCTACGGAATCGGAAGAGCAACACCACAATGAAGCTTTGCTGCTAAACAGGGTCTGGCAAATACATAATAATGAAGATTCCATGTACTCATCACTATTCATCAAAAACCATTCTACTACCTCATCTGAACCCAAAGCCTTCATCATCAATGCCAGTCACAGTTGGAAATGTTTATCTAACCTGGGTGCTCTTTTGCAGGAACATGTTTTCTCCAAAATCGGAGATGGACAAGATACTTATATCCTTCATAACTAGATCCCATACCTAACACATCACACCATCCACCCACCTATCCCTTTATACCCAGTGGCTCATCTGATTGACAAAGATTCAAATATATGGAATCGAGAAATCATACACTCAATGTTCAACACCACAACAGCCCATCAAATCACAAGTATACACCTACCCCAAAATCCAAAGCCTGACACCATCATATGGCCTCATAGATCACATAAGGTGTATGATGAAATGCCGCATACGGTTTTTTTTTTCTTCCTTCTGACCACATCCGCGGTTAATCCGCATCCAGTCCCAGATTATTCATGATCAGCGGATGTGAAATCCGCGGTAATTAAAGCCGATCACGGTTCAATTTTTCAAATCGCAACTTTGAATTGTTTTCAGTATATATTAGGTTCCACAAACGATGATTATAAAATAGATATTTCACCGTTGGATTGTCATGCAATTTTAATATGTTAACCGATCAGTATTACTATGTTTTAAAATTTCAATCAAATCGAATAAGATGCAATCTAAAATGGATTTAATGAATCGTAGATGCTCAGAAAACCTAATTTATAATTACTAAAACTAATGTTTTAGAATTACAAACTTAGATTATGTATTTATTGTTATATATTGTTCTTGTTAAAGCACTGTAAAGTTTTTAAAGATCAAATGGAAGTCATCTGTAAAGTATGATATTTCTTCTCCGTGTATAGAAAAGAATCGATACATAATATCATAATATATATTTTTATCGACGTTTGGATGTCTAATTAATATATTAAGCATGTTGACATAAATTCTAATATTAGTAAATATATCATGATCGGACGACGATGCATTTGTCTATCGATCAAAAGTTGAACTAAAATTTTATCAACTTTTAGGTTAACAATATTTTTGGGCTCATATACTAATAGTTTCAAACTTATTATCAATGGGCCTAATATTTCATATATAATAAACCATATATGTTATATTCATTAGCCATGACCTTGTCAACCTAATGGACCTGGGTCTTGACCAAATAGTTGACCACTTTGACTAAACCAATTTGGCTCTAATTTGACCTTTTGAACTCTAAAGTACTTGAGCACCATTAAAGAGTCTATGATGTGAAGTATGTGTGCACAAGTACAATACTTTCATCATAAAATCTTCAACTTGTAAAGATACACCTTTCAAAGAGGAAGTCATTCTTCAACATTTGCGCAGTGACATATTAACTTGACGATGTAATGCTTTGAAGGAAGTTTGTCGAAACATTCATTTTCCCCCAAACTTGAATGTTCAGGTGGGATGTAATCCACTTGTTAGACTATAATGAGTCAATAACTTCGACAATGATATGTTGTAATTAAAAGCAAACCTCACTTTTGTGAAAAGGAAACTCACATAAGTTTTCATGAGTCAGAGATGTAATTCTGGATCAAGTAATAATGATACAAAGTAAATGTATCTACCTATAATGGGACAGAGATGTAATTTGACTCATATGAATGAGAGTTGAAAATCATTGGTATAAGCATTTTAATCGAGAATGGTACAAGTGTTGTAATGCAAGTATCATATATTAGTAGTCAACTATAAGAGTATATAGGAGTTTAAAGGAAAACGAACTCACTGTATTCTTGGAGAAGGTCATATCATAGTTAGACGTCAACATTAATGGCAACAAGAACTTTGCCAATTTTTCTTTTTGTTTATCTTTATTCAATCAAATTCGTATGGTTAAATTCTATATTTTTCATGATTTGATCCTAAACTATTGTCTACATGATAGGTTAACCGATATTATATTAGCTAAAATAAAGAAATTTTTTTGCGAAGAATTATATCCATTGTATGCTCTTACAGAATGAATATTATATTATTTCCATGAGACTGAAATACTCTAAAGAACTTGAGATATACTCAAAAGTACTTGAGTTAAAGGATCATTCGTACATTATGATGAAAAGTATATCATCTTCATGAACTAGTAACACTCTAAAGTAAATGAGATAATTTTTCTTTGTTACGTAATAAGGCCACACCACTTATTACACAGGCTCTTAAGGAAATATATTAAACTGCTTGTTGAATTGTTTCCTTATATAATACCATGTGATGATTGGATCATTACATGTAATAGCTGTGAGCGAAGGAATGCTCAATCTTTGTTGCCTAATTGGTATAACGATTAAAAGTTACATAGCTCTATAAGAACTAAGAGCTAATCACACTTTGTCAATTTCCTACAAAATCAGGTGAACGGTTATCGTGAAAAAAATTCATTGTGAGAATGGAATTGCATCTATAAATTGTCTCTAATGAATGTGAAAGGACTCATATTTTAGAGAAAATAATGAGCCAATTAGTCTAGTGAATGTAAATCATTAATATTTGGATAATTGAATCCATATTGACACGACGATGAAATGTTGGAAACCGACTCATACAGGCTTTGAGCATAACCATAAAGAAACTTTGGTTGTGACATGATGATTGTTTTGAAAGAACTCATACAAATATCACTTTATTTGAGTGAACAAAAATGGGAAAAGATTGATGAATGCAAAGTGATGACATATCTCTCAATAAGTGTTTTCTAAATTACTAGATGCACAACCCCTCTTCCCATTATGCTTTTAGGTAAGAAAGCATATCACTCATTTTCACAAAGTCTTCAAGAAAAGCAGATCGAGACCATCCTAAGATGCAAATGGTAAAAATTCCATATTACAAAGAAAACAAGGTGAACTTTAGAAAAATATTCATGCAGATGTGGACCATTAAAGTGATCGATGGATCTGGTGAATGTTTTGACATTTTGGACTAGTTATAGTTCCCAAGAAATTATGCGTTTGAAAACTCCTAGCACATATTACACAATGCAAAGTGCAAAGGCTAACCACCCTTGTTAATGCTAGAGAATTTACATCAAAAGGACTTGATGAATATTGCATGTTTAATAGGATCAATATAGAGCATCTTATACCCAATGGTCTCTGAGAGGCTACCATCAAAGGTTACAGATGGTGTCTAAGGAATAGGTTATGCGTACCAACCTACCTTTTATTGCTTTGGGGATATGCAATATTACACGATCTTTACTTAATTCGTTTTAGAACCCAATATTAGTCAACCTTTTCTGCGTACAGTTGGTAATCGGATTTAAGCCTGACATTCGTGTTCTTACGCATTTTTGGTTGCACTATATATGTGCCATTACGACTCCACATCGTATTATGATGGGTCTTCAAAAATGATTAAGTAGTTATGTTGGAAATGAGTTCCCAAACAATTATCCGCATTTTAAAACCTTTGGTGGAGATCTCTTACCGCTAGATTTGCGAGTTGTCATTTTAATGAGACATTCTTCCCATCGTTAGGGGATATAAGAAAAGTATTTTCTAAGGGAACGACAGGAATTGTCGTGGTGTGTTCCCACTATGTCTCATGTTGATTCTTGTACTCCACAAATGTAAATGTGAAGTGACAAAGAATAATCAATTTTCAGAATGTACACTGATGTCGCTAAAGTGACAAGATCACACATACCAGCTGCAAATATTCCTGCAAGGTTAGAAATCCTCGGTATGGGGTACACCATAGACTAAGGTGTTGCAACTACACTTGGTGGAAGTGTAGTTAAGGTCGTGGCTCCATAAAGGAAGATGGAGATGCCACTAGGTTCGATCAATGCTCACCTAGAAAGGAAGTAGATGAGTAAGGCACAACCTAATTTGTATCATTAATGAAATCATCTCATTTGATTGTCTCTGACTATGTCCATGAATCAATACTGGAGGACGCTCTGAAGTTTTAAATGATTCTAGAGAACAATAAAATCCTGACGGATTATGAGAATGCACATGAGTCAATGGAAGGATCATCCGTGCACAATGATGATATAATCCATAAATATTTGCTCTAGAGATAAAGCACAATGAGATTGAACCATGCTTTATTTTGATTAATTTCAAATAAATAGCATATTTGGCCTACACAATCCAGGTAGAACTTAGTTCTTTGACAAATATACGGGTATTTGGTGTGGTAGTGCTAACCAACCAAGTGTAAAGCCTATTGGACATACATGATTAATTTGTCACAAAGCATAATGAGAAGAAAGTAGTCTTAAAGTACAAAGACTCGCTTGTATGGCGCAGGTTTCTCACAAAGCTCTGGAATTGTTCTCTTGTAATGAACGTTATAGAGTTCCGCTACTTAGTTAGCTTGGTAATTTCAAAAGGACTTGAAATGCAACATATGTATGTGGTTGTTACATATCTCTGAAAGAATCAAGAGATAGAAGATATTTACAAAAGTGCTTGATAGACTTTTGTTTCCCAAATCAAATAACTCTAAACCACAGAGTGCTTTACAATTAGATAGAACGCTCACTTATAGATTCAAGCAATCCAAGCGAATGTGGTATACCCGTCTAAGTGGCTATTTGATTTGGAGGGATAGACAAGTAAGTTATTTTTCCTTGCGTATTCATAAGAAAGTTCTCGATTTGGAATTATAGCTATTTATGTTGATGGTATGGACATGATGTGTACTCTTGATGTAATAAGAGACCTTAAAAGCTATTTAAAACCGAATTTGAGATGAAAAATCTAGGAAAGCTCGATCGAATACTCGAGCTTGTGGTATATTATCCACCAGTTTGCATATGTCTAAAGTTGTCGGATAATTTAACAAAGACATGCATCTTGATAGCACTCCCATGATTAGTCGAGGTTCAAATGTAAGTAAGTAACCATTTCGTCTAAAGGAATATGACGAAGATGTGTTGGGAAATGAAATTCCATATCTAAGTACAATAGACGCATTGTTGTACTTAGTATAATAATGTACTCGATAAAATTTTGCATCCTCAAGGAACTTGTTAGCTAGATATAGCTCAACGCCACATGTCATTGGAATGGTATAGTGAATGTAATCATGTACTTAAAAGTAACCATTGACATAAATTTGTTTTATCCCTACAAAGACATTAAAAGGAATGCTAATGAAAGTGCAATCCAAAAGTTGTTGATTATGAAGGAACAATAATCTCTTCTCCAACTAAAGTAATCAGAGGGAGATATGGTAGATTATTTTCTAAGTCATTACCGATATTCGGCTCTAAAATACATGACTAAAGGAACTATCTGGAACAACTCTCGAAAGTAATCGGAGGAGATGCCGACATCGGGGAGGATCCAAGGATATGATGTCGACATATTTTACTTCGAAATTGAAGATGTGTTGTACTTTTTTTCCTTCGATCGAGAATAGTTTTTCCCAAAGGGTTTTTCACTCGACAAGGTTTTTAGCGAGACAATACTAAAAACATCAAGTATGCTTGAACGTTGAAGACATAAAGATCGCTTTGATATCAAAGAAATGAAATGCATAGTTCGCTATAAGCAACGTAACCTCCTAATCAACAACATGGTCTCGATAAACATTACAAGTCACCAAAGTAATGCGTGATAAACTCCTTTGAGTGCAGTAGACTAATGAAAATTGTCTCGACATCGTGGGAGCATCTAATGGTTTGTTGAACTCTTTTCCTTCACCGAGGTTATTTTTTCCCACATGGTTTTGTTACTTCGCAACGTTTTAATGAGACAACAACAAACACCGGAATTTAATTTCCCAACTAAGGCTATTGGCTTTCCAACAGGATTTTCTTCCCAAGAGTTGTGAAGTAACTCGTCAATCTTCAACTGACAAAGTAATCATCTCAAGCTGGATCACTTTTATCTTGCATCTCGTCATGTTGTACTTTTTCCTCTCATCAAGGTTTTATCCCACTGGTTTTTCCTTGTCAAGGTTTTAATGAGGCAACATATTCGAGTCCATATGTTCTAAGTTTGCTTGATATTGTACTTTTCTTTTAGTTCG
>JAJJWX010004867.1:0-41686 GCA_023529315.1 Papaver bracteatum | reverse complement strand
CAAGCCATGGGAAAGAAGCAGCATACAACGAAATTTTGTAAGACTCATTCCACTTTATACAACGAGTGTCTGGTGATAAACTACGTCTAACTAGTTTACGAACTGTAAAGCACAGTCGGTCCACTTTCTTGCAAATCACATTGTAAGCTGAAACCACATTAGTCAGTGGCGTAAATAAAATAATCAAATCTTTCGGAAATCCTTCCCGGTCTTGATCCTTAGACTTAAGGCTATTATCAATGTTGAACTCTCAAGTCTCAACTACCTCCAAGCCAACGTGCTTGGAAGACAGGCTTCTTAGACGGATTTGCATCTGTAAATTGAATTGAATGGAACAATTAGATCACAACATACAATCGTAGCTAGGACAAACTTAATTGTTCATACGCATGAAAATAAAATAGAAAAAAATTAAATTCAGCAACTCATTAATATAACTTCTAATCGTTGCGTACTGCTTACATGAAAAATCAACCAAAAGGAAAGAAAGGTTATGCCAAAGCAGACAAGGATTCAGAAAGTAACTTAGCTTACCTTGAAAGGGTGTTGGAGAATATTCCTTCAGTCGGCCAAAAAAGAGAAGGTGAAAGTGGTAGCTAGAGTGGTAGCTAGAGAGGGAGAGAGATTTTTTTCTCCAAGCGGGACAATGGAATATGATGAACAAGAAAATGATTGATGGTCAACAACAGGATGTGTTCTAACTTTTCTTGTTCATCATGTTCCATTGTCCGACTTGGAGCAATGCACAAGATAGTGTGGTTCGAGGGTTTTGTTACGAGCTCGCCCAAATATGTCATATTTCTTGAATAACATTTAAGATGAGCAAACAATTCTATACAAGTGTGACCTTTAGATAAATTTGAAGATGTGAAAACGAAATACTGTGCTTATAATCTACATTTTGTAAACGAAATACTGTGCTTATAATCTACATCTTGTAAACGGTGTGAAAGCAGTACTGAGGTTTTGGAGTTTTTTTTTCTTTTTTTAATGAGGTTGAGAGTCTCATCTCCAAGGCATACAGATCTTATAGGCTACAAGGTTCATGAACCATTATCTATGGAAAATCCGTATTAAATGCCTAAAACACTAAAGTGTAAATTAATTACTACTCCCTCCGTTTCAAAAAAATAGGCAAGTTTGGTTTTCACAAAAATTGAGAAAACCAATCATTGTAGCCACTTTTTCATGTTTTTTCCTAAATTATCCCTTGGTCCCCACTCATTTGGTATTAGAGAAAGAGAAGAGAGAAGTGGTCCCATTTTTGTATTAGAGAGAAAAAGAAAAGAGGGAGAATTGGTCCCTCTATGGGTATAGTAGTAAAATTATAACATTTGACTTTCCAAATATTGAACACGGTTTAGTTTAGTCTTGAAAGCCTTGAGACATTACCACTCTGTCCTCCTTTCATCCAGAACAAAAATACAAAAACAGAAGCGAGAAGCGAGTACGTATGACATGAAATTGTGATACTTACTCCCATGACCGTTAAATTGGCAATGTAGGATGATTTTTCTTGTTGTTCATAATGTTTGTTGCTCCAGTTCAACTTCCTGACTTCCCGCCCACGAACCTTCTGTTGCTCCGGTTTAACTTCCTGACTAACAACTGGCTTTTTTTTTTTTTTTATCATTTTTCCAAAATCCTGTCAATGTTTCTCCAATAGTTCTCAATAGATGGGCAGATGTGTGAACGTTTAGAAGAGATAATTTTCCATATCTCTTCAAAATAATGGTAGAAGCTGAGTTTTAAAGCCAGTACGGCATCAATAATAATATTCACAAACCCATTAAAAATAAGACGATTAATATTTCTCTAATTTTCTTGCCGGAGAATTATTATATGATAACCAAATAATGCATGCGCATACAGAATATAAAATAAGGTGACAATCTAGATCTGCGACCAAAAACTTATTCAATTCATTATTTCATCCTTGAAAATTCAAATAGAAAATGAATTAAAAAGAGTTAGTAATTAGATCAAATAATGAATTCATTATTCAGGAATCTCGCCGGGCATTTATGTGCAACAGAAAGAATGCATGCATCATTTCCTCTATCCTCGTGGACTTTTTATAGAGACCAACACCAACGACCAAATTGTAACCTAAAGTTCACTTGTAAATCCATAATAGTATCTGTCTATATTTGCATAATTTAAATAGGCCAAACGAAGAAATGGATTTGATGATGGGGTTTTGGATTTCAATACTTGTACTGTAATGATGAGATTTTTTTTTTCGGATTAGTTTGATTTGTATATGCGATGTTGTCGTAAATAAGATTGTAGAAAAATGAACTTTAGTATATAGGGGTTTCTTTTGGAGACTCGAAAATAACCAAAAGTACATAGAAAAAGACCAACCTGTACCTCTGCTTTAAAAAAAAACATGAACGGAAACCAAAAGTACGTAGAAAAAGACCAACCTGTATTCTTGAGTCGCCATCTTTAATTTGTATTCCTGATGGTACGATTTTATCATCATTTCAGGCTAACTTTGGTTTATCTTGCTGACGAAGCCCAAGGAAGCTCTTGGTTTGGCAATTGAATGGTGTAAATTTTTGATTCAAATAAATAAGCAAGATATCGTCTATGTAGAGATGGACTCAAAACTTGCCTTAACCTTATCTTTGGCCTTCGTGAAGCGAAGATGATAACACATTCCTTTTTTTCCAACGGACGCAGGTGATGTGCCACCTGACATGACTTCATTTTTGAAACCGTTGTAAAGTTAAGCTCTGATTTTTGTTTTGGTCAAGCAATCTCAATTTGAACTCCTATACCAATATTGTTGGAATAGACGACTTCCTTGAAATTTGCAATGAGGCCTTTATTTGGTCGTTGTTGTGCGCTATAGGTGTTATACTAAATTTCTGACATTTTCCCCCTCAATGAGGCGAAGTTCGTCTATCTGTATGGTATCTTTGGGGTATATCCATCTTCATCTTGAACGTAAGGAAACAACAGTGGGTATTGCGTTGCCTTAATACTTAGACGAATTTAGTGATCTAATTTGAGCAGATCACTTTTCGTTGATCATTTTATCTCTGCAAGTTTTTTTTGCTATTACCATCCCCTGCGATTAGAGCAGACACCGGCCCCCCATTCTTGTTTCGGTTTGCAATGACTATGAAACTATCTGGCACCCTTTCAGACTTTAGTTGGCCATGTCTTCTTGTTTCGGTTTGCAATGACTATGAAACTATCTGGTACCCTTTCAGACTTTAATTGGCCATGTTTTCTTGTTTCGGTTTGCAATGTCTATGAAACTATCTGGCACCCTTTCGGAAACATAAGGCACTTTTCTATCATTTTTTCATTTTTTTAATCTCCTGTTGCAATCATTGGTGTGAAAGTAATCATTGAGTTGTATTTTCGGATACTTTTCGGAATTTTGTTAACCTAGGTTCGCCATTGTACGTAGCCCAAAAGTTCCTTAAAAAATGGGGGAGGTTCTTTCACCAGAGCAAAACTGAACCGTCCCTTCCTGACAACATATAAAAAAGTTCTGATGAAAAAATAAACATAAATTGGGATTCTTTCTTAATTATAAGGGAAATGTTTTCCAGTCATGTACAAACCATTTGGCATAGCACTATCAATTTCCATTTCATTAATCATGAACTGGTTGGTTGCCTTGGGTGCACTTCTGTTGATTTTGCTACGGGATTTATACCTATAATCATTCTGTTCCCATGAACAACAACATGATGGAAAAATGTGTGATGAACGGTTCCTTGTGTTCCGCCTCTCTTTTTGTTGCTGCTGAATACTCGAGGCCCTTGCATTTGCATCATGTTCGCAGATTTTCTTTTCTTTTGAACTGTTACACCATAAAATAAAAAAGTGATATGTGTCAGACGTATGTAGTACTTTTTGTTCCAAATGGTTACCTTTAGAGTTTGAATCGAAACTGTTTTGCTCTTTTGTGGTTCCGACAAAAGTAGTCTCCATTTTCTCTGCAATGCTTAGTGCAGGGTTTTTCTCTTTTTGTTAATAGAAAAGTTATAATTTTTGGTGGTTATGGTAGTTAAATACTGAAATGTTTTATAATCAGGCAACTGTTGGTGGTCAATGGTTGTGATCTGTTTGTTTGTGTATTCTTTTGCTTTGAAGGGATGTGTTTTCTTTTGAATTGTGCTGTAGTGACTCTTGAATTTGCCAAGAGGATTGGATTAGCCAATCAGATTATGGTGACAGGGAAAGGTAATGCTGATGTGGCCTCACCAAAATCAAGAATGATTGTGGAGTTGACATGTGGCCATTTTGGGGTCTCTTATTATAAAGAAAATTTGAATTTGCTAAACAATTCATTAGCTATCTAGAACACAGCTTTTTCTCTGTATGACTATAATAAAGAGAGGTTTATTGTTACATTTAAAGGCGGCTTATTGTTCGTACCAAAGTCGGCTCTACTTAAAGGCGTGTCGTTATGTTTCTAATCTACCTTTTCTTTTCCAATTCCTGACAGATGGATTTACTATAATCTCAGAGAACTATGCTGGTTGTGCAAGAGCAAGTCAAGCCGTATAACTGGAGATACAGGGATCTTGGAGACCTGCCAACTGTGCAAGAGCAAGCTATTTTCCTAAAAGGCCTGCATACTTCTACTTACAGGCCCAGTACATTTTGGAGTGAATCCTGCTCTGTAATTTTCTGCGTCCTAAATTACTACAGTATTACTTTTACAGTTATGAATATACTTTTTACTTGAAAACTATTTACATTTACTCGAAAGGTGTTGGTGGATGGCACTGCAAGTTGTTGTCGAGTTCGCATAATTTAAACTTTGGCAAAGCAAGTTGGCATCGGCTAACAGGATACAAGCTTTACCTTCTGTCGAGCCAATGAATGTATCCAATGTAATGACAAACAACTTTACCAATTTTGTGGGATATACCAGATGCCATTTTCATTTCGGGCACATCCTAGATAATTTGTTAGATACGATCAATTAATTAAGCTAGAGCTTTGGGAAGAAATAGCAAATGCAACTGAGCTAGTGGTGGTGGCAAATGGAAAATTCACACAACTGCAGAAGTAAGTCTGTAAGGCAGCAGCAGTATGCAGGGTAACAAAATTCATCACAGAGAGCTCTGCCAAGTTAATTGGGGTAAAGGTCCATCCCCTGCTACTACAGAATTAGCTTATATAGAAGCTAGAGAGAAATTGCTGGATACAGCTTACATGAAACAGAAAATAACAGAGACAGCGAATGGAAACTAACTAAGAAGAAACAGCGATCCATCTAAATACTCCCGTGCACGCTAAGTAGTAGGATAATGCATAAGCGTAATTAGTCATCCGTTAAAAACTTCAGTCGAAGAAATAGACTAGGAGCAGGATCGTTAACTGCCACCTGAGGATGAGAGGGAACAAAGGAAATTGTTAGATAACCAGCTGAAACAAGATCTGGAATATAGTGGTACATGCTTAGTCTGAGGACAAAAAACAGGATTCTTGGCAGGTAGGTAATATCATCAAGGATATACCCGCAAAATTTCAGCTGAAAGAATCGTTAAAACCTTGTTTTCTGGCTCTGCAGAAGATCTAGGAACTGTTTGTTTTCCTAAAAGTTAGTGATGAATGACGATAAACTTTAGTGCAGTTTATTACTGTAACTACCTTTTTTGTAAGAGTACAACAGTAACATAACATGTGTTGTAGCCGTATTCGCTGAGTTTCCACAACTGTGCCCGCGTTACTTATTCGACTCCGATGCATAAACGAAAAAAGTTACTAAAGCACAAATCATATTCTCTCATTGAGATAAGATCAAGTCACGAACAAAGTGCAGAATAAAACATAGATTAAAATAAGAAAGTAAAAAACACTCCCATAAAGTTGAATAGATGAAGACAGCATGACAATAGTCTACATATATATTTTTTTGATCGGAAGTGAGAATTTTATTTATAGAAGAAGAATGTACAATGAACTACCAGAGGTAGTTTAAAAGAAAAGAAAATACAAACTTAAGCAAAAACCATACTCCAGTTTCGAATAGAATAGGAGTAATTTACATGAACTCTATTACCAAAACTTGCTGTCCAAGTGAGAACAAGAAATTTGGCTTCACTACACAACTCCGCATCCGTTTTGTAGCTGTAATTTTCATCAAAAGTAAGCCAATTACGTTCCTTCCATAACACCCAAACTACAGCCTCGGGAATAATGTTCCAAACCATCTTACCACTTGGAGATAACTGATTATTGAACCATGTGCTAGCAAGACTAAACATAGATTTAGGGAAAACCCATGCCCATTGTTATTTTGGCGTTATGGGTGACCAAATCTTGTAAGCTACTTTACAATGGATAAGAATGTGATCTTGAGACTCATTACAATCACCACATAGAATGCAGGAACTATAAATGTCAATCCCCTTATATTGCATCATGTCTTGTGAGTTTAACTTACCATGGACCGCACACCATAAAAGGAAGTTAACTTTTGGTGGAATGCCAGACACCCAAACAAAGTTGTGCGGGAAATTATCATCTCCAGCATCACAAATCATATTTGCATATAAAGTTTACATATATCATTCTCTAAACAATGCCAATAGCATTTACGAGCAAAGGAATCAACTCTAAGAGTTTCCATGGGTGTAAAGTTGTGTACTTTAAGAGTTTACTGGTTCTTCCTTACAACCCCAATATAAATCTAATTTTTTTCCCTATGAAAAGTTCGAAGACTGTTCTTCTTATTTCCTGCCACAAAGTACTAAACCATGCCATTCCAGCTCCTAATTGACATTAAGATTACTAACAATCATCTCAGCACAAAAAGCACCACAACTAATGCAATGCAGTACAAACTAGTGTTTTGTTATAAAGGTGGATTCATATTTGGAAGTCGCTACCTTCACTAAACTTCAACATGAGTTATTGTGGATAGCCATATGGACAACAGTGCATATAAAAGAAAAGTCATAAATGAATATGCTTGCTGCTGTTAGGCGCTGTGTAATGTTCAAGAAATAACCGTAGAAATAGGTCATAATGATCCTATAGTACATTAGTGATTTTGAATTGACGCAGTTTCATTGTTGATTCTCTCAGCCTAAAATATTTTGGATTAGACACTAGTGAGTTTCACTGCAAGCATGGTGGGTCGACTGATTCGGAGATTAAAAACATGCCTAGTTATAACTGTCAATACCGCAAGATTAGCAAATCCACCAGAGGTTTAACTGACAAACTTACTCGTTCTGACAGTATCTTTCCTGAAAACATGGAGTCATAAATTCTAACAAGTAAACCTTCTATTGTGTTACATTACATCCTATAAGTAGGTAAACAGCGATCAGGTGTAATTTAGTTACATGAAGATTTTTGCAGTATCTGGACACCCACAAACATGATGTGAGCAAGATTTGCGAAAAAGACATACAGTAGATGAAAACTTTGCTCTGAATACATTTAGTATTTCAGACTGTATCCAATTTTTTTTCTCTCCAAGCTTAATCAACTGAGGCCAACAAATTTCGTCAACAGTTTCTCACGCTGACTTATCGTAATCTCTTTTGAACAATTTCTGTAACTCAGAGAAAAGGACACTTCGGCAGTCCTCTCAGAACCGGATGTAATTTAACTGCCATCATATGAAGCATGCCCCTAAGAGAAGACTAATCAAGCAAATCCAAACCTATTGGGGTAATCTTTGTAAACACAAACATATTGACCGCATTTTCATGTGAACACTATCAGCTACGGTATGTCAAAAAAATAATAGTGTCGAGGTTTTTACCTACTCAGGCCATTATCATGCCCCTCATACTAGTGGCAGTATTTTTTGAAGAAATAGCTAATTAAACTGAGCTAGCGGTGGCTAATGATGCAACTTGGGATCTAACTGGATCAAAGTTAAGCAATTGGAAAATTCATACAACTGCGGAAGCAGGCATGAAATGTGTCAGTACCTTTGCTCATAGCCTGCAAATGAAATTGTTGTTTTAGGTGCCGCTAGTAGTCTGCAAGGCACCTTAACTCATCACAGAGAGCGCTGCCTAGCTGATTCTATTGTTCTTGTGAAAATTTATGGATAAATGAAGGCAAGCATTAGTGCAGTCTACTGTTTTAACAACATTTTCTGTAAGAGTGTAAAATAATAACATAACATGTGTTACTGCAGTATTGGCCATCCATTTCTACAATTATGCCTAAATTTACTTATTCGTCTCCCATGCATAAAGGAATTATATTACTAAAGTACACATCATATTCTCCCGCTGAGATACAATCAAGTCACTAGCAAAGTGCAGACTGAAGAGTTAACAAAGCAAACTAACATAGCACAAATAAAAAAAAGTAAAAAACACTCGCATAAGTTGGATACATGGTAAAAAGATAGAATAACAGGCGTCTACATATTATCACTAAGTCAATATCAACAACATTTAGGTTCACATAAATGCCATTTGTTATCTAATTTGAAAATGAAACTCAAGAAAGATTACCTGACCAGGAGATAGGTATGTTATGCAGGGATCTCATCCGCCAATAACTGTAGGTTGATCATGGCTTTCTATCTCCTTGATTTTAATCGACTCCATTATCTTCGTATCTTCTTCACCTAATTCTTTCAACGAAACTAAGGTGTTCCTGTGAGGAAGCACTTTTTCAATCTGTGTTTTAAAATCCACAAGCCTTTTTGAGGTTGAAACTTTAGTGTCGCAAATGTTGAGATAATTCTTAATGTATGTTAAAACACCGTTAGTCGTAACGGTGAATAAATCGCAATAATCAACCCTAAACTCTTTACACCAGACAAATGACTGATGTTCCTTTTGCTCTTTTATGCCAAGATCATCATTCTTCTTTCTTAAGAGCCATGCGTCACAACAACATTCGTCTTCCTCGCCATCTAGACAAACAGAAAAAAGCAAACAGCCATCCAAAACTCCTATTCTGTTATCACCCCAATCACTGTCTGGTGGCAAAGGAGGTGGTGAAATATTCTCAGAGAATTTTTCCCAGCCAAATCAAACGCAACGATCATTTCTAAGTCATTGTCCATCCAATAAAGAAATCCATTGGCAAAGATACCTGGTCCCAACTCTTCGTGGCATCCAACATCGAAGTTTCCAAGGTTTCTCCATCCATTGCCACTACCTAGAGTATATATGTGGACTTGTACAACCTGGGTCTTCCCCGACATATATAGTCCAACAACTTTATACTCTTGAGTGGAAGAAACGTAACCAAATCCGTACCAGCAACTGTAATTATAAACTTCACAATAATCTGTGTTGATATTTGGAAGCTTAACATATTCTTTGGTAAAGATAAGTATGGAGCAATACAGATCAACCCATTAATCGAACCAAGTAAACTACAACACTTAATCGAAGAGGTGAAGTTAAATCTTTCAATTCTTTAAATGGGTGGTGTTGAATTCTTTTCATCGTATTCAAAATAATAAAATCTTGAGTCTAACAGATCAGCGAAAGCAATAAAACCCAGCTTACCAGAATTATCAGCTTGATTAAGATGATGATGTAATTGCATCTCACGGAATGATGGGTGATGAGAAATGATATATCTTGAAGATTGAGAACCAAATTTTGCTGCGCTGTTGTCTCGAGAATGGGAACTAATCGACCAGAAAGTTCAATCTTAACATCTCCAATGAATTGTTGGAAATAATATATAATTTGTAATCTAGAATTATCTAGGTTAGTCAAAATAGACATGTGAAGTATAAGTATTAGACTAGATAAGTATTAGTCAAATTAGACATGTGAAGGATAAACTTCTCCATACTTATCCTTAGTATTATACTCTAGAATATTCTCTTTAGATAAGAGTGTAATGAGAGTGTAAAGAAAACTCTAGATAGAACTAGAGTAGTCTTGTAAGCCTATAAATAGGCATGTGTAGTATCATTTGTAATTGTAAGAAGCAAGAAGTGATTAATAAGATTAAGAGTTTGTGAGAGTTTAAGAGTTAGTCTTGCTTCCTAGGAGCTCTATACGAGCAACACAACTATGCTCGTATATCTCCGAAGTTTCATTTCAAATTCCAACATGGTATCGAGACCGGAGGTTCGATCCATATGGGCGTCAAAGTCATCTGCGCATATTGAAATCGTTTATGGAGTCCTAAAGGAGATGAGAGGATGAAAGGTACGACTCTCAACCATGTGCAGTTTGAGTTTTTTGAGTTTTGGATGTTTGTTTTATACCCCATATTATCACCCATGACTACGTAAAAGAGAATTAACAAGAGTTGTGAAAAAAAAAAAAAAAAAAAAAAAAAAAAAAGATGTTGCTCGTGAGATAAAATATCGTTGAAGATGTAAAAGTGTCTCCATGATGGAAGCTCAAAGGAAAAAGAGAAATTGTAGGGAGTGCATGTGGAAAAGAGTGCACTTTCGGACATGGCACGATAAAAGCCATGTTGTCACGAGATGCTAATCCTCTACTCGTGACGAGAGTAGCCTAGTGAAGGCTATAGGAAAGCCGAATGAAGGCTTGGAAGGCCGCGTAAAAAGCCGAGACGGTGGGGAACGCACCTTTGGGAGGCTAGCATGGTGATAAGCTAGATGGAAGAAAAGAGGATGGAAAACAGGAGCTTTGGAGACTACGAGACGGCAAGGCGATGTCGGCGCAAAAATGTCACTGACATAAAAAATAAAAAAAAATTACAGCACGAGCATGAGAAGTGAAAAATCGGGTGATGATCGAAACCAAGGAGATTACAAATTAGGAGGGGATGTTGGAAATAATATATAATTTGTAATCTAGAATTATCTAGGTTAGTCAAAATAGACATGTGAAGGATAAGTATTAGACTAGATAAGTATTAGTCAAATTAGACATGTGAAGGATAAACTTCTCCATACTTATCCTTAGTATTATACTCTAGAATATTCTCTTTAGATAAGAGTGTAATGAGAGTGTAAAGAAAACTCTAGATAGAACTAGAGTAGTCTTGTAAGCCTATAAATAGGCATGTGTAGTATCATTTGTAATTGTAAGAAGCAAGAAGTGATTAATAAGATTAAGAGTTTGTGAGAGTTTAAGAGTTAGTCTTGCTTCCTAGGAGCTCTATACGAGCAACACAACTATGCTCGTATATCTCTGAAGTTTCATTTCCAAATTCCAACATGAATTTCCGGAGACATTTGGTATTGAATTCATGGATTGATATATTACTCTCAAATCTCCATCAGTATCGATATGCCAGTGCCGAGGAAATCAGATAGGATGCAACTCTCCTTTTTGAAGTAAATATCCTAAAATCATTTTCAGAATTTCAAAACTGTGTTAATTCATCTATTGAACAGTGACAGTTTCTCACTGATAATAAAAGGATGCATGCCGATTAGCCATAGCAAAAAACAAAAGAAAAAAATGAAGATAGGGGAGGGGGTGATTTTTGTTGGCTTTACAATCATATTCAAAGATACGAAGGAAGCAAGTGAAGCGACTAGATGCAGGACAGGACTAAACAACATTCCGACAACCGATTGCACATAAACCAAACTGACCATAATTTATTTGGACAAGATCTTGCTGCATCTCATCTATATCAACAATTTATTAAAGCAGTGCTTACATTCATGAGTCAATTTTACTCGCAAGTTCAGACCACATCAACATTGAATTTAGTCCTGAATAAACAGAAAATTGATTTCATCGAGATAGCTTAACCCTCTGATTAAAAACCAAGACGAGAAAGAGCGGAACTGAATCCCTCAGAGATGACAAAGATTTGGTTGGCAGAACAAGTCATAGAATCCTGAAACGATCGGTGATCTCTGCCGGAAGAATCCTGAAACGATCCATCAAATTAAACCCTTTTAATCTCTCTCTGTAGAGAGAAAGAGAGAGCCGCACAAATTCTTCTTAGGGTTTGAGAAGATGACGACGGGAAAATCGGGGGTTTATTTGAGTCTGCGGAAAGAGTAAGTGATGAAATTGGAGAAACAGGAGCTTTGAAAGAGTAAAGTGTAGTGAAAAGAGTCGGCTGGGCTGGGCACAAAAGAGTGTCATTTGTTTTGTTTTATGAGGACAGGTCCGTGATTCAACCGGTCCATAATCATATCATAAACAATAATTCTACTTATACCGGAAGATAATCCTGTAGAATATACCGAGTGAGAGTAAAAGAAACGAATCGATGCGTTTTTCTCCTCTTCTCTCTCTGAGGGCAATTCCTATGGGAATGAACAAACCTATTTTTTTGTTGAGCCAGGTGGATGGTCAAACTAGCTTTTCCACTATGGTAAAGCACTCGGCGTTTGATGACCAAGCACGCGAGCGCAAGACACACACTAGAAATTGTAGGTAAATCGCCGGCGTTGGAAGGACAAGCGCTGGAGCTCAAAGCTTCAACGCGACGCTTGAACGTAGGACGTTGGCGTTTGTAGCAAAAACGCCAATGGGTAGCTTTTTTAAAATTCAATATTTCCATTTTACCTCTATAAATTACCATCAATTTCAAACAATTCACTCACATCAAAATTCACTTCTCTTGAATTTTCTCTTCTAAAATCTATTTCAATGGTTGAAAAGGCGATCACACTTTTTTGCGATGCAAAACTTGAAGCTGTTGTTTCTAAGATATGTGGGGGTTTTAAAAATATTGAAAATTGTAAGAGGGAAGTGCAAGTTTTTGAAGTTGCTCCAAGAAAATGTTCCTCTAAAAGGCAAAGAAGAGCTCCATATTTGAAAGTTAACAACAAAAAATTCAAAAACAAAGGAGAAACTGTCAAAGAGCGCGTTGAATGGAAGATACGTCAAATGAAGATAAACAGGAGGCCAAAACTTGTACTCGTTTTTTGTTGAAGTTGTTTAGTACTATTTATTATTGCCTAAGTTTATATCTTATAAAAGAATTGGCATCAACGAATAAAAATATTTATATTTTAAAATAGAGATTTCCACTTCAGATTAAGCGAAATTTATTACAATTTAAACATGCAAACAACATCAAACTACATTTTAATAAACCACAACAAAAACATCAAACTACAACCAATCCTGCGACATTCACTTTGTAGAGTTCATAACATTCAAAATGCTTAAACTCTCTTCTACTTTCTTCAGTAAACTTGGTCTGAGCGATGGTTTTCTGTAAAACAGATAACCAACATGTTCAGATATTTATGATGCAGTTGATCAGTGAGGACAAAGGTAAGATACTCACCAGTTCTTCGTTGGATAATCCAGAATAACTACGATGAACCATCCACAAAACTTCTGGATAATGTTTGTCTTTCTTAGTGATGAATGCAACTCTTAGTTCTAGGCTCTTACCGTTTCTTATGGTTTCATTACTCTTTCCCAAAAATAGTCAATGTTCATTGGTCTCATCAAACGATGTATCCATCATTGAACAAGAGTAACATATTCTTCCATTGTAAAGACCGGGAGCGGCATTCGAGTGCAGTACAAATGTGCTTAAGATGGACTATCTTTTAGAATTCTGAAACACGCTTCCTCCCAATTATCAAGAGCTGTTTGGATCACTTCATCTTCAGTTATACCGATGAACTTTTCTCGATCAATTTTCATTACCAGAGCAACAAATAACTGGACAACAAGCCTAATAGATTGAAAACGAGCACGCAATCGATGAGCATCTCGGTTTCCTGGGTTTCCCGTCAATGAGGCGAACATTGAAAAAACGTTCTCCCAAAAATAAGCATTTTGAAAGCCCATACCATGATTACCCTATGAAGAAAATATTCTTTGCATATAGTTATATCCTCTTCTTCAGTAAACTTGGGACCACTATTTCTTACACATATTTTTGTAGATTGGTAGAGATTAAGAGTTTTAGAAAAGAAAAAGAAAAAGAAGATGTGATTTTGGAGATGGGAAGAATGGAATTTATGGGTCGAGAAAGGAAATCGAGCCATTTGAAATTTAGCCGTTGGCGTTTGTAGTATAAGTGCCAGTTTGAATTACCATGTGAGTTGGCATTTGTGAATTACCAAAGCGTATTTTTTTGTTATAAATACAACACTAGGGACGAACTCTCAACCAAACCAACAGATTTCTTTCTCAATATCGACCATGTTTTCTAAAGGCAAAGCGAAGCAAATATTATGTGTCGAAGCAAAAGAGGTTTGTCCATTATGTTTCATGGATAACCACAGTCTTATGTAATGCCCTTGGATGTATTCAAAGTGTCCGCGGGAATGTTGTTCACGCATCAGAATGGTGATTGATTCACAACCGGAAAAACTCAGGTATTTGCAATGTCAAGATCCCAACTTTCTAGAGGAACCACATATGCTAGATAATGATATGAAGATTAAAAAAATAAGAAGAAGAAAAGATTGCAACACTCTGCAGAAACTTCAAACTTAAACCCAAATTGATGAAAAAGGGGTTATTACACTGCAAGCATTGTGGATATGGAGATCACGAATACAAACATTTTCCACAGAGAATCAATGGATGCTCAAAGCCCGATTACGAGACTTTTATGCATCTGCGGACTTCTTATGAAGAAGACACATATGGAAGGCATTTCTGGGAATGTCCTAAGTGTTTTTTTGTGGAGTGGGCTGACTGAAGTTGAAGGACAAATCGATTCACTATGGTATTATGTTATTTAGTTTGTTGTTTATTTTGTGTTATTACGATTATCTAAAACCAAATATGTGGATGTCTTCACATTTGCACCATCAATATCATAAGTAATTTGAAATTTTCCTCGATTAAACATTGCACCATCAATATCATAAATAAAAACATACTACATTGAACAACCACATCATACATGAGAATAAAAAAAATACATTAGATTAAAAAAACTACTACATAGGCGTCAAATCTCGGAAGGTGGTGGAATTCCTAGGGCGATGTAGGGATCGTATCTGTTGAGCACCCTAAGAATGTTGAAACAAGCATGGAAGTCAAAAGGACGACCGCCGTGAGATGCTGCCCATATCACTAGAATTCTGGGTTTCACTTCATGTTGGACTTCACCGTTGAGATTATTTTTGTGATTCTCAATTAGTAAATCGACAAACTCTAATATATTCTTACTAATTGAACTAAAATGATGCGACAATCCATGACAATCATGCCCATGGATGTTCCCCGTTTCAGCTGTGAACATTCTGTAAACTTTTTCTCAGAAATTCAACGTCGAATCGGATACATTACTCATGAAAACATCTTGTGTGTGAAAAACAAAGGCTATAAAAATAGTTAAATCCTCTTGTTGAGTGAATCTAACACCACGATCTTTGGGAGGCATTTTTGTAGATGATTTGATAGTGAAGAATGTGTAGAATATGTGAATTTGGAGTTAAAATGGGGAGTATTTATAGAACTCAAAAATTATAGCCGTTAGATCACAAGAGTTTTCATCCGTCCAGATTCATTCATTCGTGCTTCTATGAAAAACGCGGTGCTCTAAGAAAAGATGTTGACGCATTAATCAAGAGCGCGCGCTGGAAAGAAAAGCGCCAATATTTTTGGCTCAAACACCAGCACTGGTGCGAATCCTTCTCGTCTTTTCATCAAGCGCGCGCTATGTGTTCTAACTCAATGAATAAACCAACAAATTTGTTTGTTTGAACATCTATTTTTCATGGTTGTTGAGTCCATAGTGGGAGCAAAATGAACAAATTTAAGTTTGTTCATTCCATAGGAACTGCTCTATAATTCAATCCTCCTAAAACCTCTTAGATCTTAATCAAAATATGTCATATTTGATCTGAAATCTTCGGATCTTTTAGCATATTTGGTGTAAATATTACTATCTATTAGTATTAAATAAAAAATTACTTTTTAGTTTTTTTAGGGTTTGTACACAATGTTTTTATTCTGTTTTCATTTGATTTCATCCCTTTTAATGGCTTTTATGTGCCAATCAGATGTTTCTTATAGCCTTAAGGGTGCTTCTTATGATTGTTACAATCTTATCAAATGTATCATCGCTTGGCGATTTATTGGAAGTGGTCAAGGTTTTACGATTCTTTGAAGATCAATGTCTACATAAAATTGTAATAGTGAGGAAACGGGCATATTACTCCCCTATGGGACATTATACTCTTATTTAAGAAGACAAATCTTGATGGCAAAATTTTATTTCTAAAGTCATTTTTTAAATATCAGTTCCCTCAGTGAAACAAGATATATGTAATTTTTTATTATTCTCATCTTTGATGTATTTCGTAATCATGTATTCAATGTTACAAAATTAATTAAATCATGATGTTTCCTTCAAAAAAAAAAAATAATAATAAAAGAAACCTGGACCCCTCCCTTAACACCACCCCCTGCAAATGTCCATGTGGAGCCCACCATTTTTTATTTAACTAAGATATAACACGGGGTTATATATCGGTGAGTGTGCATTGCTGCAATCATAAATCCCCATTTTGCAACATTTATATGGGATGATACCAAAACTACGAGGGGATACCATTTTGTCGATCCCACAGTTAGGATCGCTTGGGATTCTTTTGTCCTATATAGAATGGTATGAATCCAACGGTTAGGATTGCATGTGATTCTTTTGTCCTATATTCAATACTATCAGCCCAGTAATACTGGTATCCCCTTTATAAATGTCATTTTGTGCAAAGAAATTAATTTCACATTTTCATCTGACTCACTTGTAAATTATTTTCATTTCATCGTCAGCTAGTCGATGACTGCAAAAATTTCTTCGTCCATTAATTTCTTAGGGAATGTAGGGGACATAGTGGTATCCTCTGGATGAGCACTAGGAAGATGTTGGAAAATCGGATCTTATAAGAGAACAACATGTTAAGGATGAAATTTGAATAAGAGCCACAGAGTCATCTGTTGTAGAGTTACTCCGAGACATATCAACAAAAGGAAAATTGTCTTATGCGAACACCACACGACGTGAGATGTAAATCTTCTTAATAGCATTGTCAAAGCACTTATAACCCATGTGCATGAAGTTATAGCCAATGAATGTACACTTTGTAGACTTAGGGATTAATTTTTCCTTCCTAGAATCACCAGTAGATGGGTAACATGTACACTAAAGCACTTTTATTGTAGAGTAATTAGGTATTTTGTGAATCAAGGTCTCATAAGGAGTTTTAAATTTCAATAATGTTGATGGAGTTTTGTTGATAAAATAAAAAGCTACGGGAAATGAATCGTACAAGTTTTTCTTTTATGTTAAGACATACTACTCTTGAGAAAGATGACAAACAAGATTTATACATAGCTTAGAGACCAATTTCCATTCTAAAACAGAATTACCTAACAAACGACTTATAATATCTAGTATGATATCTGATGGTCGGAAGCTTATTAAATTTACCCACTGAAACCCTAAGTTAAGGTGAAGGGATTTGCAGAAGAATAGAAAGATATTTAGGGTTTTAAAAATGGGGATATGCTTATGGAGACTCATTTATTTTAGGCGAAAAAAAATCAGGGTAGCAAAATAATTCCACTTTTGATGAACATAATTGCACATTTTTTATTAAAAAAAGAAAATGATAAACATAGTTTATGTAATGAATATGATTTTGTGAAGTTTCCTCTTGTATACAGGTGATTATAATAATCATTTAACTTTGTATTTTTTTGTTTGTTTTGTAGATGGATTAAAATGATGATGTGAAAATATATTATGTTAATATAAAAAGTTTGTGGTTATGATTCAATACTTATTATAAATATCCACAAGTTAAATATAAAAGTAACAATCCAAAACATTAAGTCACTGTCTCAAACACGTTTAGAATAATATTTGAAACGACAAGGTGGAGAATTGAAGTTTTGTTATTATCAAAAGCTTGAGTTACAATTATGTTCTACCAAAGCTAAATAGATACCTATTGAATAGCATATTTACACAAAATAATATTATTCCTAACTTAGCTTATTACGTAACCATAAATATTAATATATGCGTATCTTCAATAATATACATATATATGCATATCTCCAATACTCCCCCTCAAGTTGGAGCATGGAGATCACGAATGCCCAACTTGCGAAGAAGTAGCTCAAACTAAGGACGTCCAAGAGCGTTGGTGAAAATGTCTGCAAGCTGAGCGGTTGTGCGAACATGAGAAGTAATAATAGCACCGGATTGAACTTGATCGCGCACATAATGACAATCAATCTCAATGTGTTTGGTGCGCTCATGAAAAAAAAGATTAGCAACAATATGGAGCGGATTGACTATCACAGTAAAGGCGCATAGGTTGAGAATGAAACACACCTAGAGATTTCAATAACGCCTTTAGCCACGTGAGCTCACTACAAGTATGCGCCATAGAAAGGTATTCGGCCTCTGCAGAAGAACGGTATACTGTATGTTGGTTCTTTGTCTTCCAAGTTATAGGTGAGCCTCCAAAGAAAATAAAGTAACCAGTAAGAGAACGACGACTAATAGGACAGGCGGCCCTATCAGAATCACAATAAGCAGTAAGTTGAAGAGCACTATCCTTGCGTAAAAAAATCCCTTGACTCGGATGGCCCTTTAGATAACGAATAACTCGGAGAGCAGCTTCCCAATGAGACACCCGAGGAGACTGCATAAATTTATCTAGTACATGCACCGAATAACACAATTCTGGACGTGTAATTGTCAAATAAATCAGGCGTCCAACAAGGCGTCGATACTAGGATGAATCATAATACAAAGGCCCATCATCTAAAGCTAGACGATGATGCTGATCAATGGGTGAAGAGGCTGGTTTGGCTCCAAGAAGTCCAGTCTCAGACAAAATATCCAAGTTGTATTTTCGTTGAGACAAAAACAGACCATCAGCTCCTCGAGACATTTCAATACCAAGAAAATACTTGAGATTGCCCAAGTCTTTCATATGAAAACAACGACTTAAATATGCTTTAAAAGCAGTAATAGCAGCGGAATTTTTCCCAGCAATAATTAAATCATGCACATAAACAAGCACATGAATAGAGTTCTCACCTCATCGTAGGGTAAATAGATAATAATCAACATAAGACTGTACAAACCCAAATGCCTTTAGAGCACCTGCAAGCTTAGAAAACCAATTACGAGGAGCTTGACGAAGGCCATACAAAGATTTATGGAGTCGACAAACTTTACCAGGAGAATTAGTCGAATATCCCGGAGGAAGTTGCATATATACTTCCTCATCAAGATCTCCATGTAGAAAGGCATTGTGAACTCCCAATCACGAGCAGCTGCGACTGCTAAAAATGTTCTAACTGAAACCATTTTAGCTACAGGAGCAAAGGTTTCATGATAATCCACCCCTTCAACTTGTCTATTACCAAGTACAACCAAGCAAGCCTTATACCTCTCGACACTACCATCAGAATTATATTTAATTTTGTAAACCCATTTACAACCAATAGCCTTCTTCCCAGGCGGCAGATCAGTAATAGACAACGTGCCATTTTTATCAAGAGCATTAATTTCCTTAGACATAGCTACACGCCAACAAGGAAGACGAACAGCCTCCACATAACTGGTAGGTTCTTTAAGAGTAGTAATCGCCGCCAAAAAACGAGTATGATTAGCGGAAAATTTTGCACAAGACACATAATTAGTATGGGATAAGGCGTACCTGAGAACGTTGACGAGTGAGGAGTAGAAGAACCGGGGTCTATAGCTTCAATGGTATTACATGTTAAGGAGTCATCAATCAGCCATAATTGCAGCCAATATATCCCTATTACAGCTACAAAAGATTTGATTCTCTCATGCCTTAGTCAGTGCCCCAATCTCCGGTGATTTTTCATTATTCTCATTCAATGTAAATTGTATTCTCATCATGTACATTAAACTCTATTTAGGGTAATGTTTCTTTTATATAATGTAATACAAATCCACCAAGTAAGTGTGAGAAATATTCACCAAAATATTGTGTTCTGTTTTGGTATCACCGGAGAAGATCCAATAGTCACTTTCTTTTCCAAACTTCATTCTCAATGGCATCATCACCAGAAACCTCAACCTACACCAAATCCATGTCAATCACCTAATCAACATCAAACTGAGTGATACAAATTACCTGCTATGGAAAACCCAATTCAAGCCTCTCCTTAAAGGATACAGACTTGAAGGTTATGTTGATGGAACCTATGTAAAACCATCACAACACCTACCAAACACTCAGACAGTCAATCCAAAGATACACAAAATTTGAAGAACAGGGACCAAATCCTTCTAGGCTGGCTTCTTTCATCCCTTACAGAAGGCCTTAGGCAGAGTAACTGGACTTACTTCATCAAAAGAAGTATGGGATGCCTTAGAAAAGAGATATGCCCCAAAACTAGGGCTCATCTCGATGCATCCGAAAAGACAACTTCACGGTCTTGAAAGGTAACACTAATATGCAAGATTATTTTTCTAAGTCTAAAAAACTATTTGATGCACTTGTGCGTCTGGTAACCCTCTCGAAGAGGATATGCAGCAATCCGTCCTGAGTGGCTTAGATCAGGCGTATGATTCAATTGTTACTACCCAAGTACCATTGACAAGCTTGACATGGATACCTTCTATGCTCATCTACTGTCGTTTGATATGCGTACTGGAGCGACAACTTGCACTACTCCAGAACCATGGCTAATATAGCTTCTTCTAGCTATTCAAAATCTTATCAGAGGCCTGACCGGAGAGAAATCATCCACAAAACTATCGACAGAATCAACCAAAGATGCAGCACAACAATCAGCAACAAGATGATGAATCTCCTTCAACAGTCTGCAAAAAGAGAAATCACACTACAAGAAATTGTTGGTTCCGTAAGAAGAATAATGGACCAACACAAGATGGACGTCCGAAGCTTATCTTGCTCTACCTGGTGGACTTATCGATAACAAACTGGGTCACGGACACAGGAGCAACACACCATCTGATCTGAGATCTCAACCACCTTGCCATTCGTCATGAATACGATGGCACAGAATAGGTCCATGTGGGAAATGGTAATGCGCTACATATCGAGAATATTGGTAATGCATCTTTTTCTCAAAACAATCGATCCTTTGCACTCAATAATATTCTTCATGTACCTGGAAATTAAAACCAACTTGCTATCGGTTTCAAAATTAAACCGAGATAATCAAGTTTATTTTGAGTTTCACTCTGGTTTCTTTATTGTAAAGGATCTACACACCAAGATAATACTGTTGCGAGGCAACAGTAGAAATGGACTCTATATGTTTGATGGTGTACGAGAGATTGACAAAGCTTCACCAACTGCTCTTGTGTCACCTACAATACCAATATGGCATCAACGCCTTGGCCATCCAATGTTGCGCACTGTTTTCCGAGTTATAAAGAATTTCTCCTTCCAAAGTATCAAATAAAAAGTTTGAGTTTTGCCATTCTTGTCATGTAAGAAAAAGCCACAAACTTCCTTTTCTGTCAGCTTATTCAACTTTTGATAAGCCGTTGAGCTTAGTAGTATCCATTTATGGGTTTCTCCAACTGTCTCAAGAAATGGACATCGTTATTATTTGCTATTACTTGATGTCTTCTCTCATTATACTTGGATCTATCCTCTAGCTAGGAAGTCGGATGCACCGACCGGTTTTATACAATTCAAACAACTAATAGAAAATCAAACTGATCACAAGATGAAGGTTTTTCAATCTGATAATGGAGGAGAATATAAAAAATTCACATCTTTCTCAATAACTCGAGGTGTTATACATAGATTTTCTTGCCCACATACTTCAGCCCAAAATGGTCTTGCGAGAGCGAAGAATAAGACACATTACTTGAGTCTGTGTAGCCTTACTTTTCCATGCTTCTATGCCCAAGTCATATTGGTCTGATGCTTTCACTACTGCTTGTTATCTCATTAATAGGATTCCAGCCTCAAAGAATGAATCTAGATCACCTTTAGAATTGTTACATAACAAGAAACCTAATTTTTCTCTACTCAAAGTTTACTATTTGTCTATGTTATCCATGCCTTAGGCCCTATGTATCAAACAAACTAGAGCAAAGATCTCTTCCTTGTGTTTTTATTGGATATAGTGGTGCCCACAAAGGATATCTATGTCTTCATGTGCCAACAAACAGAATCTACATCTCTCGTCACGTCAAATTTGAAGAAACGAGTTTCCATTGCTTGCAAGCAACAACTATGTTCACTTGAATCTCAACAATGCATACCATCTACCAAACTTCTCACTTCATCCACTTTTTCGATGCCTTCATCTGTTGTTACTTCTCTGTGACTCAGCAAGTGTCAACTCACCACTGTCTCTCAAAGTACTACATTACCGGATGGTATTCTGCAGTCTCCCCGGTGAAACGTCTCTTCAACCCACTCACCATCCAGGTAACACGACAATCACTGTTGTTGACAACGCAGCTATACCAGCTCCACCACCACCACAACAGCATTCCATGATGACACGAGCAAAACGTGGTATCAAAAAAAAACCGGTTAACAAGTTATGCCTTCTGACTTCTAAATATCCTTTAGGGATACCAGAGTTTATGGCTCCATCTTGTTACACTGAAGCATCAAAAGATCCTCAATGGAAGCCTCCTATGGATGACGAGATCAATGCTCATATTCGAAATGGTACTTGGAGTTGAGTTCCATATGAGAAGTGGATGAATGTAATAGGCTCGAAATGGGTTTTTCGAGTTAAACAAAAAGCAGATGGGCAAATTGACAGACGAAAGGCACGTCTAGTAGCCAAAGGATTCAATCAAAGGGAAGGTTTCGACTATGCAGAAACATTCAGTCCAGTGATAAAACCAAGCACCGCGTACATGGTACTCAAAACTCAGCACGCATCTCACTGGCTTGGGATTCACGGGTTCAGTAGCTAATAGTTCATTGTTTATACAACAGTCAACTGCTGGAATCACTTATGTTCTCATTTACGTGGATGATATCATCGTAACAGGTTCAAATCAGTCTCTTATTACTAAACTTATTAATGATCTAAGTCTGGTGTTTGCTGTGAAAGATCTAGGTGAACTGAGTTACTTCTTAGGAGTAGAAGTTATCAAAAAAGAAGGCTCTTTACTACTGACTCAACAGAAGTACATCTCCGATCTTCTTACTCGTACAAAAATGGAAGGGGCAAAGCCGGTCACTACTCCTCTTGACGTGAATGCAAAAATAAGTAAACAAGGTACTACACGATTTGCAGATCTAACTATGTATCGTAGTGTTTGTGGGGCACTACAATATCTTCATCTCACACGTCCGGACGTTACGATAGGTCAATGCATGACTGATCCGTATGAAGAGCATTGGGAGTTGGTCAAAAGAATTTTATGCTACCTCAAACATACAGTTCAATATGGCATGTTGCTACATAAATCTTATGATACTCAGTTACACGCCTACTCAGACTCTGACTGGGCTGGTAGCCTGGATGATAGACGGTCTACAAGTGGATATGCGATCTACTTTGGTGGAAATCTGGTATCATGGAGTGCGAGGAAGCAAAAGACTGTCTCCAAATCAAGCACGGAGGCTGAATACAGAGGTATAGCTATTGCAACATCTGAAATAATGTGGCTTCGATCTCTTCTAAAAGAATTGGGCATCACAGTTCAATCTCCATCTTTATGGTGTGACAATCTGGGAGCGACGTATTTAACTGCAAATCCTGTATTTCATGCTCGTATGAAACATATCGAAATAGATTACCATTTTGTAAGGGAAAGAGTATCACGGCTTGTTGGAAGTGAAGTTTATTTCAACCAAAGATCAGATTGCTGACATCTTCCGCTTAAGGGGCTAGTTACCTTACGCTTCAACTATCTGCGAAACAAGTTAAACATTCGACCAGCTCATGCACAACTTGAGAGGGAATGTTAAGGAGTCATCAATCAGCCGTAATTGCAGCCAATATATCCCTGTTACAGCTGCAAAAGATTTGATTCTCTCATGCCTTAGTCGATTGCCCCAATCTCTAGGTGATTTTTCATTATTCTCATTCAATGTAAATTGTATTCTCATTCATGTACATTAAACTCTATTTAGGGTAATGTTTCTTTTATATAATGTAATACAAATCCACCAAGTAAGTGTGAGAAATATTCACCAAAATATTGTGTTCTGTTTTTACATACATAATCCTTTAACCATGTATTAGAAACCCGAGACCGAACACTAGGTCGAACTGCCTTATCTGAATTAGCATGAATAACATCACTTTCGGTATCAGGAGTTAAAGTTGCATCAGAAGAATAACGGACCACATCTTGCCTTTCTGTAATATCTGACATGTATTGTTGGGGCCCATATGATACAAAACCATCTCCTAAATTAACTAATGATCCATCTGTGACCTTTGGAATTCTGTCACTTGCTGTGACTATTGGACTTCTAGCACTACTAGACAAATCTAGTAACTCATTAAATAGAGTAGTAGTTCTGTCACTACTAGACAAATCTCGTGCTTTACTGCCTGGTGCAGTAGTTTCCTCACTACCAGAAAGACCCCGTACAACAGTTCCTTCACTGCCCGGAGCAGTTGTGTTGTCACTACCGCACAATTTCTGTTCATTACTGACTGCACCAGTTGTACAGTCACCGGACAAAATCTGTACACTACTGCCTGGAGCAGTTGTACTGTCACCACCTGTCAATTTATGTCTGACAGTACCGGATGATTTCTGTTCGCTAGTACCTGAAGAACCACCTGGATTAGCACTCCTGTCAGAAAATAGTAAGTCTGCATGTTCTCCAAAGATTTCCAACCTTCTATCTGATTCAATTTGGCATTCTTCATTGTTATTCTCTAAAGAATCAACATGGTAAGGAAATTTGTTTTCGAAGAAAACTACATCACGAGATATAAAAAATTGTTTCATTTCCAAATCAAATAAGTGCCAACCCTTTTTTCCAAAAGGATAACCAACAAATATGCAACGTCGACTTCGTGGATTAAACTTGTTGCGATTACGAGGGACAATACTTGCATAGCACAAACATCCAAATACTCGAATATGAGTATAAATAGGTGGCTTTCTATGTAACATTTAATAAGGAGTTTTCCCATTGAGCAAGGTAGTAGGCATGCGATTAATAATATAAGCAGCGGTTAGAATGCACTCACCCCAAAACCGAAGAGGTAAATTTTCTTGAATTCGCAAAGCACGTGCCACATTCAATATATGACGATGTTTGCGTTCGACTCTCCCATTTTTCTGTGGTGTATCTACACATGAAGTTTGAAATTCTATTCCTTGTTCAGAAAAAAATGGAATCAATGGACGAAATTCAGTACCGTTATCACTACGAACTTTCTTAACATGCCTATCAAATTGTGTCTTAGCCATAGCACAAAAACTCTGAAAATTTTTCACCACCTCAGTTTTATGTGCCATCAAATAAACCCAAACACAACGAGAATGATCATCAACAATAGTAATAAAATAATGTGCACCACAAGAAGACGAAGTACGATACGCACCCCATACATCACAATGAACTAAACTGAAGATGCCATTTGCTTTATTCTGACTTATAGGGAAACTAGCACGAGTTTGTTTAGCCTTAAAAAAAGTATCACATGGTTCATTGAGAAACTTCTGACAATCAACTTTATTCATACCAGGAAGCAAAGAAATAATCTTATTAGAAGGGTGACATAAACTCTTATGCCATAAGTAATAATCTTCCCCGGTAGTAACTCGATTTGCCATAATTTGCGCTCCACTGTGGAAGATATAGACCCCATCACGTTCCTCTCCCACACCAATCAATGTCCTCGTAGTGAGGTCCTGTATCACACACAACTTATCAGTCAAAGTGACAATACATTTCAGATCTTTAATTAAACATGCTACCGAAATCAAGTTACAGTGAAGATCAGGAACATATAAAACACGATATGACCTCATATTTCCTCCAAGCACCGAAGTGCCTTCACATGGAGCAATTGTGTATGTGCCGTTCGGAAGTTTTACGGAACAAAAACTTATGTTATATGTTTTACACAAAAACTCTTTACTTCCTGTCATATGCCTTGAGGCCCCTGTATCAAGTATCCATTTAATGGAAAGCTTTTCCTTCGAACCCTCCTTATTCGAAGAATTAAAAATATTCACAATAGCTTCCCATTGTGCATCAGTGAGACTATGAGCAAGTGGTGCTCGATCTTGTGATGAAAGATAGCTTCTAGTTGAATTCGCATCAATATTCATAAGTGCCGTATTAAAAAAAACTTGTTCATCTTGTACATAATTATCGCTATTCAATTTCACCGGAGAAATCATCATACCCGTATAATTTGAAATTGAATCAATTTTAGGTTTATTTCGAATCTGGCTCAGATGCCATGAAACGACAAGGTGGAGAATTGAAGTTTTGTTATTATCAAAAGCTTGAGTTACAATTATGTTCTTCCAAAGCTAAATAGATACATATTGAATAGCATATTTACACAAAATAATATTATTCCTAACTTAGCTTATTACGTAACCATAAATATTAATATATGCGTATCTTCAATAATATACATATATATGCATATCTCCAATAATATTGCATTCCACATTATATCTTGATGTATTATGATATATATATTTGTTCGGTTTAACGTAGTTATAAAATATGTATCCACGAATATGTTGAAATAAAATATGTGATACATGAGGTACCATATGTGACACGAAGATCAAGGGAAAAACAAACACTAAAAAAAAATCACAAGAAGAACCTATTTTTCCGTATGGATTTTGGCATTCTACAAACTGAGCAATACAAGGGGCCAGTGGCGAACCCATAACAAAATTTCTATGGGGGCACACTTTTTGTTCTCTTGAAATCATCAAAAATGAAAACCTTAAATCATTATAAAAACACTAAAAATATAGCTAACCATATTAATTTCATGTTGATATTAACAATTTAAGTATATAACTAAATTAGTGATTTTCTCTCTTAGCCTAAAACGATTTTCTAGATAGAAAGAAAAATTTATAAAGTTTAATGCGTCATTAATTGATAAGGAGAAAAAACAAAAGAAAATCAAATCACAATATCTTTGTTTGGGTTTTACTAACACCCCTATGATCTTCCTATTTTTTCCACTGATTTTATATAATCATGTTTTAATTCGAGATCTCGATAACCATTTACTTAGATCAAGATGTAATATATATTCTTGCAACCGATATTTTGTTTTAGGAGATCATTTCTTTCTTTTGTTGGATGAGTTAACAAACAGAATTAAGTTACCATTGTTTTAGGTAGTGCTTACTATTGGTGGGAATAAGATATGTCGGATACATAGGATTAGTATTTTTCCCATAATTTAGAGAGCGCCAGCGATCCCAGAGGCACCCAGTTGGATTCTCCCCGGCAAGGGGCCAAATCCAAGCCTATGTTTTTGATGGTATGCATGAACCCACAATCTCTAATATGTGAAATTAACATCTTACTCCTAATTTTGTAGTTTAATCTTTTCATGGTTAATCTGTTATTTCAGCAATCAGAGCCAGTGTTCCAAAGATCCTTTTGGATGATGTTTTCGAGCAAAAGGATGATATTGCTAAAGCAGTTGATGAAGAACTTGTATGGGTACGTATAATTCATTTCTAATAAATCATCACTTACAATTACTCTGAGAGACTACATTTTCATTTGTTGTATGTTATTTGGATGGAAGTTACTCATTATGGATATGAGATTGTTCGAACCCTCATTGTTGATATAGAACCAGATGCGAGCTTTAATCGGGAAATGAATGAAATCAATGTTGGTATAAGATTATATCAATTCTTAAAGGTTACACACATATGCATATTTGCTTGTTCTGAGCCCGTCGTCAAATTTTGTTTCAGCTGCAAGAATACGTTGGAAGCAATAAAAAAGGCAGAGGCTGAGAATATTTTTCTTATTAACAGTCTTAAAACTCGACCTTACTTGATATATATAACAATCTTTAACATTTTTTCAAAAGAAAAAGAAAAATGATATATGTTTTAGTCTTAATTAATATCTTAAAACTTAGACCTCACTTGATATATATAACAATCTTTCTCGTTTATTCAAAAGAAAGAAAAAAAGATTTACAAATTTGTTGTCATATCACAAAAAAATTATTTTTATAATTATGTTAATATTAGTGCATAGTGTTCATGATGATATCTTTTCGATATGTTAAAAAAATTCTTTCTGCTAATATTACTTTGAGATCAATTTCATATTCAACAAAAAAAAGGATATATAAGAATGTTTTCAAAAAAATCTATGAAAAACACGTAGCATAAATCCATTTACTTTTTATAATGATTTCTGAGGTTTTTTTTAACCTCACTAACTAGAACGTTTCTTCACTGGTTTCTTATGTATTATTTTTTCTTGAAATCTAATCTCGCCATTTTGAAGTATTCTTTAATGTATTAAATTTTTTTGGTCAGAAAATTGAAAAGAATTCATAGAAACAGTATAGTTCTATCATTAAGGAAAAAAATAAATTTGAGTTCGAAGGCAGACCACTCTTATTAAGCCCGAGTAAACTACTGAAATGTCGAAGTTCAATATGTTGAAAAAGGAACCCTCACGCACCGTGTAAGATGTACATGATGCATATTGCAAAAATAAATAAATCAGAATTCAAACATTTATAATTAACTTAATCTTAATTATAGTTTAATTATGCACGTAATAAGTTTTTTAATCACCTATTTTAGTGTAGTACTTTGTATGTAAATATTAGCTATAAAATTTATTGCAAAATCTTTGTTATATACATTTTTAAAATAAAATCAGTGGCTTTAAAAATATTAAGGAAGTAAAGTGTTAAAAGTGAAAAGGGATCAATGACCGGTGGAAATTTTCTAAATCCAAGATATGGTATCTCCATTTTGTTAGAATGACATGACAAGTCCAACGGTCATTCTGACGCAAAATAAAGATGTTATAAGCAAAGCAGTGAAAATTCCACAAATTATCCAGGAGGAAAATAGCCTAGGTTATTAAGTCAACAACCTAGTCAAATCTGGGATTGTTCTCAACAAGTATTAGCTTCCATACTCAGCTATACGAAGATTAGCAGTATGAACCTAGTTGATACATGGATTTTAAGGTCTAATTTTATGATAGCTATATAAAAGTACCTTCGGTACTCAAAGTGGGACATCTTTTAATTTGATGATGTCTACAACAGAAGAAAAAAAAAGAGTTTGGAGCGGATTAGGGTTTTACCCATTTAGGGAAAATATGTAACACTTTTCTCTTCCGTTTCTTTTGTATTCTTTCATAGGTTTTGACTTTGAGAAACCCATGAATACTTAACATTATTCTTTTGTTTAGGTATGAAACTCCAAGTTCTAAAAATGTGATCAAACTGAATAGTTAGTTTTAATCTTAATGATATTTATTTTATCGTTCGATGCTTTACTTTTAATATCTTTGTGGATGATGGTTTTTTTTATTTGTTTAAGTTGAAAATTGAATGAATATGAAAGCATATATACAACTAAACTAGGATTTGGAAAATGGAATCTTCAATAACCTTAATCAAAAGTAGTATAGTATGATTACTTATTCATAACATTCGTGTAATTGCACGTAGAAGCTTGACCAATGTTTTATAGACTATTCATAATAAATTGTTTGCATTGCTAATTAAAAAAACCTAATTCTCTCTTGACCGATGAAACTTAATAACATGTTGCATTAGGTTGTTCACAGACTAATACTTCCGTATTCATCATCATAGTATGTGATGACATAAGGAATTCAACAAAGTATATTCTCGTTGAGATACTCTAGGGATATTGGTATGAGACGGATTAAATGTTAACTCTAGTCAATTAATGATCATGTTTGGAAGGGATGGAGCTACACTGCTAGTGGGGACATTTTTCCCCCGTAAAATTTCCTAATTATATAATATTAGGCTTGGAAATTTAGGCATTCATAGGTTTGTCCCCCCTTATTGGGCCGACCGATCGAAGCGAGGGAGGACTCTATATATGGTGACTTTGTGTCAATATGAAACGTGACTTTTTTTTTCTCCAATTTGACACAAAAGATTGGATTTGGTTCAACGATGAAAGGACGACACTACCCCTCTGAATCAATTTTTTCTTTTTTTCCTTTAGATATTTTCGTAAATAAATCGAAGAGGAAGGGCACATAAGTGTTAGAGATTTTCGTTAATAAACCAAAGAGGAAGGGAAATAAGGTATTAGACATTTTTTCTTCCAGATTTCGAAAAGCTAATTTTTAAGGTGTATCCAAACACGCTCTAAAATGATTTTGTCTCTACAACAACATGATAAAAAAGAAACAACAAAATGGATATATTCGCTAAAATAAAAGAAGCATTATAAAATGCAGCATCAATGATCAACACAATACAATAAAATCGTATCAATACTATATAATCAGATAATTTTAATATATTGTAAAATTCTCTCCAAATGGGTTATGAGAGACCATATTGCGTGGATAAGAAACCTTGCATAATGATAAAATCCATATTGAAGAAATCATCATGACCATTAGATTTATGGATTGGTATCCCCGCTAGATTTGGTATTTCACCTTATCAATCACATTATATTCCGTACACATATCCACCATATTAATATGAGTCAATTTATTTGAGGGTGAAGATATTATTTTTTCATGAAACATAGAATGTTAGAACCCCATTTAGCATAAATTCGTCTCCAATAGTTAGGTCCTACATACTAAGAGGGACGAAATGCTAAATACAAAGGTGTTAAAGAAAGTCTTGACTACCCCTTCGGATTCATCTCCATGTTATACTTTTCACTAATTTTCCTTTTGGATAATTATTTAAACTAAAATTAAAGGATTAAAATTTTTACCACATGTGTAAGATATTTTAAGGATGAAATCCTATAAATTGGGGATAGTTTATTAACTAGGGATCCTATAATTATTACATGTATAAACTATACTTAATAGAAGTTTTAAGAAGATTCATATTTTACACTTATTGTTAGAGATGCTCTTATAATAAATGCTTTGTCTTACATGAAATTTGGTACACCGCCACACCATAGTAGTTTAACTTGCTCCAAGGTTTTACTTGGTTGGGGAGCTTGGATCTTAGAGAAATCAATATATATAAGTTTTCAATATTAACATTGTACGTAAGATTATCATGTAGTGATTTAGCAACACCAAAAAATATATATATAAGTTTAACATAACATATATTCAACATTAAAATAACTCAATAAAATCGGCTTGAAATCATCTAAAATATCACCTAAAATCATCCTTGGAGAACTATTTAATCGCTCAAATTCAGATTCAGCTTGGAATTGGAAATTACCAAAGTCTTATAGTGAGTATCGATTAATCGCTTTGACATCCTCCTTGAAGACCTAATTTAAATTTAACTACACATTTACAGTAAAAACTCCATATAATAAATTCTCTATATTAATATTGGTATTCCCAAGTTGGGCTGTTATGAATAGTAATAATCTCCACAATTTTAGATGTTGTTGTATCAAGTTTTAAGATGAAATAAAATATTTATCCATAGTTGTTTCAGAAAAATATGTAAATGCCTGGGTTGTTCCCGCATCATTTAATTTGCTTATGCAAAGACCTCGTCACTATGATCACCTTGTTGAAGAGAAAATATTTCCAATTTGTAAAGCATCTTTAAAGCTTTTAGATCATATAAATCTATAGATAGATACATGTGTTATTCATAACTATACATTATCTAATGTTCCCTCTGTTTTAAACAAAAAAATACTTTCACTTTTACAATTTGGCCTGTCTTTAGGCTAAGATGGAAGTATTTTCTTTTTAGAAACGGAGCAGTAACTTTTACATTCATTGAATTAGTAAATAGAAAAAATTCACTTTTGCACTATACTTTTTTGTATTAATAATTTTCTGAGCTCCCAAGCCCATTAATATACCAAGTTTGAGTTTGACTAAAGACATAGTAAGAGGGATGTTTTTGGGCATACCAAAAAATTATCGGGCATACATTTTGTCTAGGTTCGGCTCACAACTTGTGAGCCGAACCTAGCAAATCTAGGCAAATAAAAAATTGTGAACCGAACCTTGAGTATGACCGTTAATTTTTTGGTATGCCCAAAAACATGTCTCCATAGTAAACAGAAAAAATTCACTTTTGGACTATACTTCTCTGTATTAATAATTTTCTGAGTTCCCAAGCCCATTAATATACCAAGTTTGACTAAAGACATCATTAGTTGAACGTCGTTTACTTGTTTGACTCAGTAAATAACGATGAGGTTTGGGTGCGTACAACTACACTCTAGAAATTCAATTTTTTTTCATTATGTATCCCCCTTTCTCTTCCTCTTTCTTCATCTTGTTATTCCTGTTGCAGAAGCTGAACGTGTTTTGATCCATATGTTGTAAATTAGGAGCAAATCTCAAAAGGACGACTTGATGGACTACCAAACTTTTTCGATCTTCAACTAGTTATATTCTCTTTACATTTCAAAATCCGAATGTTGTTCTTCTGTTCCTCATCCGAATGTTGTTCTTCTTAGTTATTTGATTAATTCATGTAAATTGTCTGAAAATGAAGCTATTACTGTCTCTAAGAACCAGATTCAGTTATGACACTATTTGAAAACTATGGATTCACTAAACCCTACATTTCAAAACTCATCACCAAGAATCCATCATTTCTGTTTTCTCATCCTCTTAAAACTCTAAAACCCAAATTTGATTTTTTCAATTCCAATGGGCTACATGGAATTGAACTTGCCAACATCATTGTCAATGTGGAGCTTTTGAAATATGAAGGGTTTACATGTGATCTGGTCTAATTCTATGAAATAGATGTTTACACTTTACATGTGTGCGTTTTTCTTTGTAGGGTTTCAATTTAATAACAAGAGGAAATAGCAAGAAACCCCAAAATGACACCAAACTTTTGGTGATATCTACTTGAAGCTTCTTGTTAAGGTTTAAATCTAAAAACCGAATTCTCTCGTGCACTCTTTGAAATCTCATGAAAATGGTGTTTCTGTTGTGGGACTAGGTGTACCTATTTTTGGTACGAATCGTTATCCAGTTTGGATCAAATTTACAGAAGGAATGCCTTGTCTTTTTCTTTGAAATTTTCTTTTAGCTATTTTGTTGAACAAGGATGTGCATAAAGAATGGGAATTGATCTTACTTCTTTTCTTTGTGTTTGTATGGGTTTGATTGGGTTTTTGTAGGAGAAAAAGATTGATGTACTTGTTGGTACTTATATCAGAGTGCATGAAGTACCAAAACAAAGGTAACTGCTTTAAGGTGTACAGAGATTGCAAGAGCTAGATTTAAGAAAGCTGGTGGAGAGTGCTTGACAATTGTCAGTGGTTCTTAGTGCTCCTTTTGGCAGAACATGTACCTCTCTCAAAAGCCTTATTAGTTGTGTTGTTATAACTAGTTTAAGAACATGTGATTTTTATTTGCTAGCGTGTTGTTTGAGATATATATATTCTTCAGGTTTTTTGTATAGTGTAATATTTTGAGATGAGAGTTTATGATGAGCGACTTCTTATCCTGCTTTCTTTTCTCTGCAGCCAGTGGATGGCTACCTCAACATGATACTAGATGTCCTTTGCAGGACTTATCGCAGAGAGGTATGACTACATTCGTAGTTTTTGCAGATCAAGTTTACATTGAAGAAATGATAGTATAATGTAACAGTAATTAACCTTCGAAATCTGTTAGAAAACACTCATGCTGTGCATTGTATGATTACCTACAATCTTTATTGTGATCCAGATCATTGGGTAGATCTATGTCCAATTTATGAGTAGTTTCAGTTTTGTGAATTGATTAGCATTGGATTTTGAGAAAACTTGTTTGTTTGTTTGTTTGCAGGGGTTTGGTGCAGTCACAGTAGGAAGCTAATTTGGCAAAGAATCACAAGCAATGGCTGGTATGGAAGCATCAAACGAGTATAGATTTCACAAGGGTTTCTGAAAATTTCACGTGAGGCTTGTACGGAGCAGTAGAAGAAGTCCACTGGCAAGGTATGTATATATGTTTATTTGTCTCCTGTTAAATTATACAGTTATTTTTAATACTTCTTATGCCAATTTGTAAAGAATGGACGAAATATTTGTTACTGGTAGTGATTCATGATGCTACATTTATTGTCAGTGTAGATGTCTTTCTTGATTTTTGATTATCTACTTCATCTCATTTCCCATGATAGCACCATATGCATGTTCGAAGGAAATGTTTTTCACTTACAAAAAATGCCTAATCTAATTGATGTTAATGGATTTTAGTACTTTTCATAAATGAATTACTGCAAGTCTGCAACCTTAATCTTAATAGATAATTCTCAGGATTCTAGTCTATTTTTCTTTGTTAGCACATACTATCTGGTAGACTTGACAGCTTGGGTTTTTGCTGCAGAGAGATGATGCTGGTACAGTTGGTTGATTGTCTGAGTTTGTTGGTTATCTCATCGCATCACTCAAAACTGATATTGTTAAGCTTGTCCTTGGAGGTGGTGTGGCGTCTACTAATCTCAAGTTGATTGATCATGGTGAGTGAGCTGCTTTTTAATTTTCCAATTTATCAGTTCTATTCGGATGGTGCCTAGCGGCGTAGTATAAGATCAACAAGGAATATTGAAAATGGATGAACATGTGGCTTAGACACAGCCTGAGACCAGAGTGAAATCAGTCTAGAAACTGGGGAACTTGGGTATGAACACTTTACTGTGTTGATGTTTTATTGTCTGATCTTTTAAACTATGTTGTCATGGGCGTAAGGCGCCGCGTGGTGTCGGGTGTAAAATCCTTAGCCGCAGCAAGGCGTGGCGAAGCCGCGGTGTAGAACAATAGTTCCCACATATGTTTATGTTCTGGACATAACTGATAATTAACTTAGGATTTTCTATATTAGCTTGTAAATCTTAATGAAAAAGATTTGTGAAAAATTTGGAAAGACTTTTTTCCCTACACTATTGTTAAAGTAATTAACAGAAACATCTGGGAATGATCTGTTTGTTAACATAATTAGATTAGGATTTTAAAATATTAATGTATGACTTGATGAGAAAGATTTTGGTATAAAAATGTCACTTTGGCGCCCAACAAACTGGTGCCTTGGACTGAGCGCTTCGAAAGGTGACGCCTGGGCGCCACTTTTTAAAGTGGCATCTCCTTACCCACTCCGTGATGCCCAAGTTCAGAATAAGGCCACTTTGGCGCCTAGGCGACGCCTTTGACAACATAGATTTTAAAAGTGATATCTTAAAAGATGTGGTTATGGGGACGACTTAATGTATGCAATTAGGAAAAAAAATGTGACATAGGTACGAAATTAGTAGCTATATAGAACAACTCATTCTCTCTACACAACTACAACTAGAAGACGTTTTAATGATATATTTACCTCTTCCACGGCAACACTAGTTTGTGGTACTAGAGTATACTCAAACGCTTTCTGATTTACTTTTTCTTTTTTTCGATGTCAGACAGATGGGTTTGTCTATAATCTCAGAGAATGACTGTAAATTCCTGTGCGGAAATTGGCGAGGTGCCAACTCGAAAGTGTATGTGGTGAAATTGAGTTCTCTAGTGCTGACATGAAGATATTAGTTGGATCTTGTAAAGAGACCCGATTTCATAAGCATTCCTTTGTGCATGCTCTTTATTTTCATCACATTTTCCAATTTCTAACACTCTTAAATCTCTTCATTTTGGCTTGGCATGTGGGGCCAAGGGTTTGCCATAGGCACATGGCGTGGCTAGCTTGGGCTAGGTTATAGGGAATGGCTTTCAGGGTAATCTTCCTGGACTATTCATGTTCAGATTGGGTAAAAGAAATTGCGGTCACGCACTCACTAGGCGTAATTAAAGAGATGTGTGTCCAAAATGAATGTATCGGCTAGTGAATGTGTAATGTGTTCTCTAGTGATCATGTAGGCATGGAATGGCTCTTGTTATGTGTTTCTTGTGTCTTTTTTTGGATTTGAGTTTTATCGGAAATAAACAAATTTGAATGATCTATGATGTAACCTGTTTTTCTATACTGTGAGCACTGAGCAGTTCATTCGTGTTTCAATATCACTTGAAGACGACCTAGAATTTGTGGGTGAAGGAATTGGGTTTTCTTTTTGAGTTTGTTAAGTCGGGAAATATCTGAAATTCAGGAGATAAAGCTCCTAGCAAGTCAGAACAATCAGTTTTAGGCAAGACAAACAATAAACAAAAATTCCTGAATTGAAGAACACCACCTGACACTGATTCAACACGGGTGAAGAATTTTGTCGATAATTCATTAGCGCCTATCAAATGAAAGCTTGCACTGAGCTAAAAAAAAAAAAAACCAAATGAAAGCTGCAGAAAAAATGAGAAAAAAAATAACACTAATCAGCTTCATATTTTACCTTATTTAACCTAGGCGTACCATATATCTGTGTATCTATAAATATGGGGCACGGTTTAAACTTCTGTCATCCCACCAGTAACGGTGCATCTGAAGTTGAGAACAATCAGTTTTCCGTCAGGTACCTTGGCACCAAGTATAATTCTGCTGTTGAATTTGTCACCAACAAAACCCAGGAGGGTCGCCAGACTTTTAAGGGGATTGGAAGAATTCTCCCCCACCAGCTTGGGGAAGCGAATGACAAAAGTTTCTAGGGTTGTCTTCTGAGTTGGTAGCAGGATATGGTGCTTTGGGGTGGTATCTTGTCTAACTATTGCACACAGAATTCTTATTTTACACTTGGTATCCATTACCATAAGACAGAAAACAAAGAAGCATAACAAGACTAAAGAAGCTATTGGTGATGGTCATGCCTATTACAAATTTTGATATGCAGAAATTTTTCTTTCTTTAAGAACTATGGCAACGGCAAAAGGAAACACAACTGAATTATTGAAGGAGTTTAATTAACGGATAATTTTTTAACGAAATACCAAACAAGTAATCCATCAGTGAAATCATTCTGAGGACATGCTTCAGCGCAGTGATACCAAACAAGTAATCCATGCATGATTCAGCGCAAGACAAAGTGATGGATGCATCTGCGCGGTATTGAGATCCCCATGCACTAAGAAGCACATAAGTAAAAGAATCCACGGGATTTAGAGTCACCAGTGAGTACCTTCCATCCTTTACTTTCGACGTCAAGTGGGAAGATGGGATCAAAATTTTACAGATCCCAGATCCCATTCTCACTTGACTTCATACGGAATGTTTGTGAAAGTTAAATGACGGTGTTTGGGAGCCCAATAAGCAAGCACTCCATTTCTGCCACAAAAACCAAATCTTTAATAGTGTAAATTCCCCTTAACATTGTATCACGTCGGAGTGTCCCTTAACAGTGTATCACGTCGGTCCATTTTTTAATTTTTATCGCCACTTGGGGACCATGCGCAAGCTCCTAGATAATCGAGCCTTTTCCCCAAAATAAATCTCTTTAGATTATTATTACCTCTTCGGAAACAGAATAGAGGCGGAAGAAACTAAAATACAACTTGATCAAGGTAATTTCCCTTACTATTACTTTCTTTTGATTTCAATATTAACATTTCCAGAATAACCTCTACTCGTAGATTATGGCTTTCAAATTTTGTTTTCTATAGGGCACCGAAGTGATTAGGAAAAAAATAAATCCCTGATGCAAAAATTTAGATGATCGTTCCATAAAAAAATATGCTTCAAGCCATTGTTGTATCATGAATAGATACTTGCATGCATCTGCAAAACCTTATGGTATATATCAATTAATTTTGCTTCGGTATGTTTCCCAACTTTCAAAGAATTATTGTGCACACTTAGACAAATATGTTTGTTCTTTTGCTCATCGTTTCTAGTTACTACATCAATTAAATTTCTTTCTGTGTGGTGCTCATGAACACATATCTTTATTTTAGCCATTGTTTATTATGTTGTTTCACACCATCATATGAAACTATAAACTACCAATGCCAGCATCCATGATAATCATGTTTAATTTTAACCCTAATATTTACGTTGTGGTGCAGTACTGTAATTTTGGTTAGTGTTGAACAACAGAATAAGTTGGTATGTAAGATGGAGAATCGGAAAATTGTGATTAGAGATGGTATGGATCAAATTAGTTAGTTTCCAGATGATGTGTTAGTCAGAATTATATCTGTTGTCCCTACTGAACAAGCTGTTACCACTAGTTTATTGTCTAAGAGATGGAAGTTCTTATGGACTATACTTCCTGAGCTAGACTTTGATTACGTTAGCTTTTGCAAAAGCTTCAATATTGTGTTGGAGGATCATAAAAAGAGGTGATTTCGCGGCTTCCTTGAGTTTGTCGATTATGTATTTCTTCACCATCAAGTCGGACATTTACAGAGGCTTCGATTTGCATTTGACATTACTGGACGCAAAAACTATGCTTCGGACAAGATCTATGCTTCTGAAGTTCGTAGGCTGGTCAAATTGGCGATGAGACCTGATTGTTTGATACTTGAATTCCAATCTTCCAATCCTTCAACAGTGTCATACCCCACATACCATGGAATGTACGCTTTGCCTCCATGTATATCCTTTCCACATTACTGTAAGGTTACAGCTTCTCTGTACAAGAGTTTTCTCTCGTGAAGGTTGTAAAGTTCACTGTGGTCGAGCTAAGGAAGGATTCGGTGAACGATTTAGTCTCTAAATGTTTGTGTCTCGAAGAATTACACCTAATTCGTTGTAAATTTCCTTCTGACTCTTCCGAGTTATATTCTCCGGGATCAAATCTCAAATGCTTAGTTTTGCAATTTCCCAATGATGAAGTCTTTAGTTATGTCTCTCTCGACGTTCCAGTCTTTTGCGATTCAAGTATGAAGGAGCATCATGTTACCCCTCTATCAACAATGCAGAAAATATAGTTGAAGCAGAAATCGAAATGGTTCTTAATAAACCTAATGAGCACACGTTTATGTATAAATATTTTTAAAACATGATTCAAATGGACGAGTAAAAATTAGTATGGGTGAAATAGACAACAAAAAAATATCAAATTTTACAAGTCTTTTTCACTCAGTAATTGTTGATTTTGGTCTTTTTAACCAATTTTGTGTTTTGGATATCTCGAGGTATGTATGCAATGTCACTGATTATTTTTTAATTGCTTAATTTCGCTGGAATCATTCTCATTTCTCATAAGGTGATAATTCTCAGCATGGTATTCTACTTATATTTGTATTCATTGTTGTGATTCCAAAGGTTCTCCATACAAATGATAGGAGAAGTTTGCTGAGTCCGCTTTGCAATTTGAAGCATTTAGCTATAAAATCATGGCGGTTTGAAAGAGAGCTTCCGAGTCTCATGTCCTTGTTAAAAAATTCTCCTTATTTAGAAACTCTTTCCATAGATTTTCATTGCGGAAATGTGAGTATTCGATGTTTCATTCCCACATTTGAATATCCAAATATCACGCTTTTGTCACTGATAGAATTTTATTTGATTTTGCAGGTGGGTTTTGAGGATATGCTTTTCTAAGTCTATAGGAATATCAGTGAATTAACAATTTTGGAGCCACTTTTACTTCCTTCTGACTGTGTATTGCATCTTACGAAAATCGAGATTAAAAACTTTCAAGGATTTAAAGTTGAAATGAAAGTTTGTTAAGATTAAAAACTTTCAAGGATTTTCTATGTCCTAATTACATTTTGCTTTTTGACTTGAAAACTTTTTCAATTGCTCAAAACATGTCAGTGAATGAGTTCAGTATTTTTCACAATCGTTATTCCAATATGCCAGATACCATCAATTCCATTCCCGGAAAATGCTAATTTGCTAGATAATATCAATTAAGCTAGTATTTTTTGAATAAATAGCAAATGCAACTGAGATAGTGATGGCTAATGTACAACTTGGGATCTAACTGATTCTAAGTAAAAAAATTGGAAATTTCATAAAAATTGCAGGCATGAAGTGTGAAAGGTACCGATGGAAAATTGAAAAAAGTAAAGCTGTAAAATGAAAAGAGTAAAGCTAGTAAGTTTACTTAAAAAAGGTGAGCGATTCGGTATGTGTTATGTTTTGTGCCAGACTGACCCAGACAGAATGGTAATTAGATATCTTCACACTCATCAAACACTAAATGATTAGCAGTTGATTTTGGTACCTATTCGCAACGACAGAGATGTGAGCATTTGGGGAGAGGCCACTGGATCTACATTGCACAAATTCTCTCACTCCATCGAGCAAAACAATGCTAATATTGTTGTTATTGCAAGTATATGCAACTAAAAACAACTTTTAAGCGACCATATTGTACAAGAAATACCTGTTCAGGGAGCCGCAGATGGGATCGTATGGAATTGTTTTTCAAGTCATTTCAAAAATTGCTGGATGATGACGCAGGCGGGCCAATCTGTTGCTACCTTTCCTTGGAAACGAATGTGGCAGGTGTAGTACATAGCCCAAGAGGTTGGACCATTAATTAGTTAAACGATGCTCATCCACAAGGGACTGATCAGAAGCAAACAAGTTTGGGCATCAAGCTGATGGTTCTCTATTGCCCAATGCATTGATGCTGAAGGTAATTTGGAGCTCCAGATCAAGAATGTAAAAACCACCAGCAGGAGAGTGGACTAGAGTATATAGCAATGATGAGACTTCACTCAGCCACCTGCTCTAGCTATGGAGGAAGATTCAGTCACTTGGTTTGGCAGCTCTGGAGATAAATTTCAAAACAAGAAATGTTATGATATTTATAACATTATGAATATATGACTTCTCACAACACCTATGGAAAAAGAACATCCCTCCAAGGTAACTATTCTTTTATGGTCTGCCATTCACAATGCTTTACCATCATTACTCAATCTTCCACACAGAAACATTCAAGTACAGGTTACCATTTGTAAGCTCTGTGGACAGGCTGAAGAAGAGGCAGATCACTTATTTTACCACTGCGAATAAACGACTTTAAAATTTCTTGGTGTATATATGAATGCAACTCTTCTCCAGAATTTTCACGCATGGCAAACATGAGTTCTTCATAATCTCCTTGAATCGAAAAGAAAACCTTAGATTAATTACTAATTCATTTATTAGTTTTTCCCCGTTAAATGTTAACAAAATTCTGTAGTGTGGCTAATTGTATCAGATACCGGAAGAGGCATGCATGTGTGCAAGAGACAACCAAAGCAAAATCAGATCGTATTTAGAAAAAGATTAATTAATTCAATCAAATAAAAATGCTATGGTAACCTAGAGATAGAGTTTTATGAGTTCCTCCAAACAGACTGCCTAAAAGAGAAACAGAAATTGGCCTTGGGTATACATTTTCATGTAAAGTAAACCAACATGCTTTATTTCTGTCTTCTGTTAAATATTCTATTCTCTGAGATATTCCAGACACATGTAGTTTTTGCATGATCATGGTTCGTTTCAAGGCTTATAAATAGTTGGCATTTTGAGTTTAACCAATGCATATCAAGCTTAACAAAGAAAAGTGTTACAAAGTTTTATATGAGTGTTGTAGGGAAGTGAACCAGTTCTAATGATATACCAATGACCTGAGTATGAAACTCGATCGTCAGTAACAAACTCTTTATCGATCAAAAAGAAAGAAAGAGACAATAAGTAAACATACCTTTCTGTCTTCACTTTGAGCATAGCAACTAATGTTAATGGATGCAATAGCTAGTAAGAAAATAAGAAAGAAAGTATTGGAAAGTAAAGTTGTTGCAGCCATTGTAGTTGAATGTTGCGTAAGAAAAATGAACAGAAAGATTATTGTTATTTAAATGTGCATGAATATAAGTAAAGATTATATACTTAAATGTGCTATTAGAAAAATTCCGCTAT
>JAJJWX010004866.1:0-99355 GCA_023529315.1 Papaver bracteatum | reverse complement strand
TCTAGATCACGATTTTTTTCTCGATGATTATCTTCAAGGGTGCGGATATTTTCTCATAAATCATAAATCACAGCATAAGATAACCGAGAATTCTGCATGGAACAGGCAACTGACGTTAATAACCAGCACAAAAATTTAACATAGATTGATACGCAAAAGAGAAACTTACCAAGGATTCGAGGGAGAATTGAAACTTTAGACTCAAGGAAGAGGCAATCCCACGAAGAGACTCATGATTTGAAGAAGGGGAGTCACAAAGATTAATCATCGCGTCGCATACTTGACCAAGCACGGGATTATTGACAGTTGACAAAGAAGAACTGAAGACTTCAGAGAGAAGTTCCATGGAAGATTCAAACGAAGGGACAAATATTCGTGCCAGCTTGCTTTATGTCCTCCAAGCTTGCTTCATGTCCTCCAAGCTTATTCCCTTCACTACACCAGAATCAAATATTCTTGAAACTGCTTGCCCCTCAGGAGATGAGAGCTTCACAAACGCACGGTAGAGTCCTTCATAATCAAAACTAACAGCTGCAAAGTAAAGAAAAAGAAAACACAAGGTTGAGATTTGAGGGTCAGACATCTAAGAAGTAAGAAAAGACTTGCTCCCATTTTGTTTACAACAACTTGAAGAGTTTAAAACGTTCTAGATAATTTCAACATGTCAATTCATGATTCAATTGTCTGATCATACCCTCTTTTACCGAGCACAATTTTCTCAATGAAATGCTCATTCTCCGAAGTATACTGCTGGGAAAGAAGCTGCCAAGTCTTCCTCAAATCTATTGACGTAATTTGAGAATGTCCATCTCTATCCTCATCCAGCAGTTGGTGATCAGGTTTTTGAGCAGTCAATATTTCAATGTTTGTTAATATTTCTAAAGAAGCCACGCTAGTACATGTAAAATCAAAATCTGCAAATAGCATCAGACGTTCCTCCTTGGGATCAAGCTTTGTATATATTGGGATGATCAGGGTTTGCTCAGAATGTCGAGAATAAAGAAAGTCCATTTCAAGTCTCATAGCTTGACAATAAAGCCTTTCCACGTCCTCAGAATGCAGATATGGTGTCTGAAAAGAAATGTAAATAAGATCATAAGCTAAAACCTTAAATATCACTAACATAGAACATGAATAACACGGTTTAAGATTAAGGTAACATAGTAGTAATATACATTTCCTATGTACCACATTTGCACCAGCTCCCTTCAACCATATACAAGCAAACAGAGAGATGAGATCCTAAAATGCGAGGTAGTAATGCAAAGCAACTCCTAAATGTAGAATCTCATCCTTCCCTTGCCCAATGCTGGCGCAAACACACTACAAGTAGTATCATAACTTCTAAACAAATATGTCATATGTGCCATTAGCACATAACTTTAATGTCATATGTGCCATTAGCAAGAAATATACACACAAATATACATGCTTGTAAAAAGAAAGGAGCATTTTATACCCGTAATACCCAATCAATTTGGTTTGTTGGCCACAAGCCTATCAAACAGCAAAGGCTTCAGAAAGTACCTCTATACGTAATCTGTCAACTTTAATTACTGGAAGACTTGCAGGGCCGTCGCTGGCTATAGGCCAGCTAGGCAACGGCCTAGGGCCCCAAAAATCTTGGGGCCTCAAATTCTAATAGATGCTGGTAGTTAATACGTTTGAAACTCTTGAAAACATAATGGTTTCCTGATGTGTGAATCAGCAGTGACCACAAAATTCACGGAAAATTAAATTTCTTTTTTGATAACTGCATATCAGAAGAAATTGAGCTTTGGGTATATTGCAATGTGCGAACAACTGATTTTTTATGTATTGTTGAATGCCTATTCATTTCAAGCTGTATATTTTTTTTGCTTTTCCAATTCTTATTTAGTTATCTTGCTTTAGGCCTTTATCTTTTAAGATTTACTAACTGGTTCAAGCTTTTTAAGTTTTTACTCTTTAGACTTAGTTTATGTTGTGTTGTTACTGTTGCCAAATGGTGATTATTAAATTTTAATTGTTAGTTAACTGACATGGACATACATATTTGGGATGTTTGTGTACAAGTTTTGTATATTTTCATCCTTGAAGTGACCAAATATCAATTCCAATTATGGGTCCTAGAAAGACAAAATGCAAGAGTGATGTTTCTAAAAGAAAGAAGAACATAAGAGTCGAAAAACTTAAGAGTTCTCTGCGAGGAGCAATGAAAAAATATTTAGTTTCAAATGATGACAAACATGAAAAACAATGAACGAAAGAGGTGAATAGTGGGCAAATTTGGCTAATGAGATGGAGACAAATGGTGATTTTTTGGACAATGATGAGAATGCATTTAGGAAAAATAAAGAACCAAGATGGCAAGAATTCTCACCACCAGATACAAATGAGATTGGTCAAGATGAAGAGAAAATGAGGAAACAATCGTCACTATCTAATACAAATGAAATTGGGCAAGATGAAGTTGAACATGAATAATATTGACCAATGAATATTTATGATTCGGGAAATTGGGGTAACAATATTAACCAAAGTTTAACAGATATTTGGGTAAAGAAAGATCCAATAAGAAAAAAATATAAGAATTTTCGGTTTCCTTTTTATAAATATATGATAGATCCTTCTATCATGATCACTATATATGGAGGATGGAGAATGGGAAAGTCGGGACATGAAATGGCAACAAAGAAAATGTATTGAGCTTATAGGCCTCTGTTTCAGTAAATTCTCCTAGGGCCTCTAAAAACATTGCTACGGCCCTGAAGACTTGGACCAGAGTCGAGGAGAATTTCACGCGCAATGTCAAACTTGACATCTCGGTAACCTAAATGAAGGGCTAAACAGCAGAGAATGCAGAAAGTTTCTTTTGGTTGATGACCCAACCACCACTCAGTAATAACTGAAGACACCATTGTACTCTGGTCCGTTAGTCTACATGATAACGTAGAAGCTAAACGAAGAGCCTGGGTGAAACTAGAATGGGGCAATCCAATGCATTCAGTCAAGCCGGGTTTCGATCTATGCCACTTTGAGAGGGAGCTCATAATCTCAGGATGGTCATTGATAAAAGTTGCATTGACACACGTCTCTTCTAAGAAATATCCAACAAGCTGTAATCAGAATAAAAAATATTAGTGAGGCTCTTTTGCAATGACTCCAATAGACGATGCCCGCACTCAAGTACTTTATGACAAAGCTGAATAACCAAGCAACATATATTTCACTATTTCAGTCTCAACCTAACAATTCTATCCCTAATGAAGTTGAAAAAAAAGTACAACCAGGACTTAAACAGGGTACCAATAGTATCATCAAAACTTTTAAACAATCGTATATAGTACTAATTCATGCTTCAAACGATACAAGGAAACGTGAATTAATAATGAACACTCAATACTTGAATTGAATCAAAATAAATTTGACAAGGGATTCATTCATACCAAATTCACATAAACTAAGAGAGAATAGAACTCACCACTGTATTAGCCAGGACAGTACCCACTGTGAGATATAACTGAGACAGTCCAGGACCATGAATGGAGATTGAACAAGGTGGTAACAGGAGGGGAACCATGTTTGATTGAACAGGCATGTTAGAATACGGGCATCCAACTCAAAACCAATTGGCAATAAGTGGAGTATCTCCACACCTTATATGAACCGATGTATGGTTGTCCTGCATTCTTGGGTCTTACTGGGTCTCACGTCTCATACAGGGGCATGTTAGAATATGGGCATCCAACTCAAAACCAATTGGCAATAAGTGGAGTAGCTCCACACCTTATATGAACCGATGTATGGTTGCCCTGCCTTCTTGGGTTTTATTGGGTCTCACGTCTCATACAGGGCCTGGCTATGATAACATATTAGAATACGGGCATCCAACTCACAACCAAATGGCAATGAGTGGATCACAACCAAATGGCAATGAGTGGAGTGGCACGTAGGATTATAAACCGCGGGATCTTTGATTGCCCAGACAATGTGGGACTAATATAATAATCTCAACATGCCCCCTCACGTGCAGCCTCGTTGGGTCTAACACGTGGACAACTAAATCGGGTGACGCGGAGTAAAGGCGCGGTCTAATGACTCGTTATAATACGGGCATCCAACTCAAAACCAATTGGCTATGAGTGGAGAGGCCCACAGAGTTATAAATCGCAGGATCTTAGATTGCCCAGACAATGTGGGACTAATAATCTCAACACTCACGTCTCATACAGGGCCTGGCTGTGATAACATATTAGAATATGGGCATCCAACTCACAACCAATTGGCAATGAGTGGAGTGGCCCGTAGGATTATAAACTGCGGGATCTTTGATTTCCCAGACAATATGGGACTAATATAATAATCTCAACAAGGCACAAACCCCTTGAAAGTTGTAATCAAACCAATAAAATCTCGTTTACCATAATTAGTACTACTAGTAGTACCCCCAATCGAAACAAGAAAACCAATCAGAGCATGAAAACTATTGAAGGAAGTAATTATACTAGAAACCCTAGAATTGATGCCATGTCTCCCACCATAAAAATCAACCAAAACATGAAAATCACTACTAATACTACTACTGATTACTAGTTCCATTTTAGCAGGAAAAATAAAATAAAATTATTACCTTCTGCCTCTCCACCAGAGGTAGAGAGGACGGACGGATGAGATGATGAAACAGAGAAGAGGAATGAAGAACCTAGAAAACAGAAAGATGGCGACACATAGAAGAGAAATATAAATTGAGACAACTTCTTCAGAAGAAACATGAGTAGAGATATAATCATTTATACTACCAATTTCTTCTGGACTCAAATCACCGGTAATCCTACGAAACTCATAAGGCCTCAAATCACTGTTAATCCTATGAGACACATAAGAGACCACATAAGAGATTAAACCTGCGATAACTATGAAGATTCCATGGATAACTCGATAAATGAATTTGGATATAATTGTGGCTAACAAATCTGCCATAGCTCCTCCTCCATCTATGTTGTGGTTGAACTAAAGAAAAGGAGGAAAGAAAGAGAACTGAGTTTGTTTGTAAAGATGAAGGAAAACCAATAGCAGAAATCTAAGAAAGAGAAGCAGGCTTTTCCAACTTTCTTTTTTTCTCTTGTGTTTTTTTTTTTTTTTGTTGTTGCAAGTAATAGTAGTATTTTAACAGGGCCGTCTCTGACATTTAGACGACCCTGTGCGAAAAATCTCAGAACGCCCTTTGGTCCCAATATTGGAGTAATAGAGTGGCACAGTATGATGCATGGGAATTAAACTTCATCACCATATAAGCACAGTTCATGTTGCTTGGAAATACGCCGCCCATGATTCATTACCAAACATATATACAATGCACCACTAAAGATTATTGCTCTATACACCCTAATTGTATTATGCAATGAAAATTGAAACGATATGGGTAAAATAATCATGCGAATAGGTAAACCAAGTCTATACATGTAACAAAACAATTGGATCTTTTTTTTTCTTTCAAATTCTAATCTATACGGGTATTAGATAAACCAAGTCTATACGGGTATTATTCGGATTTATAAAAATCAAATTCGGTCAACTATCCGGTCTTCGGTTCTTGGTTCGGCAGTAGTACGGAACGGTATACGTACGTGTATAATTCGTTTTCCAGATATCAGTTCGGCCTCGAAAATTCGGCAGACATATATAATAAATTAATACTCCATTCGTTCCACTTTAGTTGATGTTTTAAGAGTTTACACGTAGATTAAGAAATAGAGAGAGATATAAAAGTTTTCTATGTATGCCCTTGAGAAAAATCTTCAAACATTAATTGCTATTAGTGTAATTGAAAATAAATTTATGGTTCCAAGACAAAATCTTAGGGTAATGTTGGTAGTTTTGTGGGAAAAATATGAAAACTATCAAGTAACCCTAATCACTCATCTAAAGTGGAACAGAGGGAGTAAATATTTATAGCTATAAATGACTAATTTATGGTTTATATGGTGGTAAATATATTTTAATATGAAGTACAAATGCATTATATATAAAAATATATGAAGCAATTAACAAAAAACCAGTGCTTGGCACAATGGTTTGGGTTCCACTCAGTGAACCTTAGGACTAAGGTTCGATTCCCTTCACTTTCAACATTTTTTGTAAAGGGAAATATTAATGGATGGATGGGGAAAACTCGGACCGGGTCTAATGGATGGGGCTGAGTCAAACTCGGACCGAGTCAAATATTCTCACCGAACCAACGGACGAATTACCGAATCCACGAATAATTCGGTTACTTCATACTCCCTCTATTTCTAAAAAATAGGCAGGTTTCCTTATTTGGGTATGTCAAAAAAATAGGTTTGTTTCCATATGTGGAAAGTCAAATGTTATGATTTTACTACTATACCCATAGAGGGACCACTTCTCTCTCTTCTTTTTTCTCTCTATTATAAAAAGGGGACCACTTCTCTCTCCTCTTTCTCTAATAGCAAATGAGTGGGACCAAAAGATAGTTTAGGAAAAAACATGAAAAAATGGGCTACAATGATTGGTTTTCTTAATTTTTGTGAAAACCAAACTTGCCTATTTTTTAGAAACGGAGGGAGTATTACACGCTTATTAGGGCCGGTGTTAGAAACGAATGCGTATAATTAGCGAAAAGTATCGATTCGTAATAATTCGCGAATTATTCGGGGTGGGATATAATAAAGATAGCATTTTTTGTTTTCGGTGGGCCATTGACCACCTTTTTCTTTTCTTTTCTTTTTTCTCTTTTCTTTTCCTTGTTCTTTTTTATTTCTCTTTTTGAGAATGTAAAGTTGAACATATTCCAAGAAAACATAAAGAATCAATATAGTCCATCTTGATCATAAACACCATTCTTTGAAGATCGACCCATAAAATTGCTCGGAAGATAAAAGAGATTAATTGTGCATGAAATTTTTCCAGTTGAAACAAGTGCAACTTCTAATACTACTTCTTAAAATTTCTCTCATCCTCCATCATCAAGAGATTTACCCTACTAATGTATATAAATCCCCCATTCTCAATATATTGTTGTATCTTAATTGAATCAAATCATACGAGTTTGGGATAAATAAATTTCTCAAAAATCAATCAACTCTTGTAATTGTCTTCCTCTGGGACATATTACATCAACTAGCATGGAACTCGTGCTACGCACCGGGTATTATGAGAATTCAACCCCATTTGGAGAGGCGGGGCTTCGCTCCGCACATGTACCAGAAAAGGTCAGTAAACGACTCCAGTGTAAAATGGAAACAACAATTATTATTTAGTAGGTTAACAATTGGAACCAAATTCACCAATCACATTTGTTTAAAGTGTTTGAGATAAATTAGATATCCTCTTATGAAAATACTTTTGCAAAATTATACCAACCTTTGAAATTAGTAAGTAGTTCATAACACTGTAAATTTTGAAGAATTAATTGGGGGATATGGGAATTAATTGGGGAATATGAATTACTTCCCCCAACCCATGGTGTGTGTTAAGGGGTGACTTTTGGTTATGAATATACTAAAATACCCTTCCCTCAAAATAAAATAAAAAACTTAAAATCAAAAAACAAAATCATATCCCCCATTTCCATCTCCACTTCTTCCCTCAAAATAAAAATTAAAAACTTAAAATCAAAAATCTAAATCATATCCTTCATTTCCATCTCCACTTCTTATTAATCTTATTTAGGGGTAGTGTTTTGAAACCCAAATATTCTCCATTCCCTTTCAAATTCTAAACTCTCCCTACTCTATATCAAATTCTCTTCACCTCACTTTGGAAACTAAATTTTTTTTTATTCGGAAGTGATGAAGATCATGCTGAAAGTGATGATGACCATGTCGGAATTGATGAAGACCATGCCGGTACCGGGTTCCGGCATATGGTCTTTATCAATTCTGGCATGGTCTTCGTCACTTCCATTTTGAATTTTTCCTGTCTTTAAAAAACTTGGTACCGGCATGGTCAATTGATATGAAGACCATGCCGGTATTTTTTTCCGGCATAGTTTTCATATTTATTTCCTATGCAGAAAAACAATACCGGCATGGTCTTCATATCAACTCAACCACCATGCCGGCACCAAGCTTTTTAAAGTCGAAAAAATTCAAAATGGAAGTGAGGAATACCATGCCGGAATTGATGAATACCATATGCCGGAACACGGACGCATGCCCGATAATTTCCTATCAATGCCGGTAGTCAAGTGAAAAAAAAATCAACATTCTGGATACTTTTCATTCTGTTCCGGCATAGGTATTTAAGCAAAATACTATGCCGGAACAGGTACCGGCACGCTCGAAAAAACTATTACCATGCCGGTACCTGTTCAAAACCAGAAAAAAAAATCAACATTCGGAAGATCAAAACCAGGAAAAAAATCCAAACCCCCCCGGATAGTGGCAAACAATTTATGAACATTTCCAACAATTGCACGCATGAGTTTTTGGTTGAATACCATGCTGGCACCAAGCTTTTTCAGCTGCAACAATGGTGGATTCAAAGAAAAAAAAAATCAATTTTTCAACCTCTTATTATCAGTAATTCTCTCATCACAATCATCTTCCCATTTTCAAAAAAGAAATTCCTCTCAAATATTTTTTTCCCTCCTTCTACTCTCACCCAAACACAAATAAAAATACACACTAATTTATCCCCCAAATACTTAACATTTTACTAATTATACTTAATCACTAATCCTAATTAGTGGGGGCTAGATTAGGAATTAAAAAAAATTACATAGGGGGTCACCCAGAATTGCTATTGGGACACCTATTTTGTCCCGTAGCTATATCCCCCAATTAATTCCCATATCCCCCAATTAATTCTTCTAAATTTTAGTACTCTAAAGATAATTGGTAATGCTGGATTTGATGTCTTCTACTCAAAGTAGCATCACAACTACGGACTACCCTTAGTCTTGCTAGATTTTAAAATACCTATATATTCAACATTTCTTGGCTAATCATTTTTTGCAACCTAAAAGTAAAAAAACAAAGTCATAATAATATTTCAAAACCCTAGTAATGGCTTCCAGTTTATCCAAATCATGTTTGTACCTCGCTAAATATTCGAGAAACTGAAGAAAAAAATTATATTAATATAAAGTAGATTGACAACTCTAAATAGTAGAATACGTATACAGTGCTTCCCGTCAAAGATGGTGTACTGATCTAAGTTTCTTCAGAAATCATACACTTTCTTTAAGAATCAATCGTGCAACTTAACTGCTCTTCTAGGCTCCAACTCCTTGTACTTAAATGAAAAATCACACTCAGTATATAGTTCCATCAATATCTGATATTAAAGACACTAAAAAAAAACACAATACATATATAAAATAGATTGTTTGCTCTAAATAGTGCATAACATATGAAATGCTTCCCGTCAAAGAAGATTTGATCAAGGAAATGTAGATAAATAAGTCATCACTTGGAAAAACTAATTAATCGATCTGGAAAAAAATCAGATTTAGTAGGATAGGGTGTTACCCTCGCTCCAACTATAAGTGCTGAACATGCTAGGTCCAAGACCATCTAAAAGACAAAGATGATGATCTTTAAGCACTCTCCCTTGAAATACAATGTATTAAAACACGCTTGGTTAAGAAATATAACGATTCAATAATATTCCTATTCCATGAAAACATAAGAAGTTTTTATCTTAACATTTAAAAACTATACCAATGCAAAACAATTACACCATGATGCATAACTTTTCATTTGTTAAAGGTATCCACTACCCATTAACAACGGTAGGAAAAATTAAGAAATATATCCCAAAAAAAACTGATGGTGTTACTTGAGAATGGATAAGTAAAAGCCTGAAACAACATAAATAATTATACACAGAAAGGTAGAGAACAAACATCAATAAAAATGAAGAACATAAGTGGAAAAAAAAAATCGTGGATCACCAAAACTACCTAAAATAACCGACATATAAACATCATCGATCACCAATTACCATGCAGATACTACTCTGATTTATAATATACCACATCAAATCATTTGTTAAATTAACATCAAGAAAACAATAAGTTAAAATTATGCACTATATTATACCATATCATAGAGTCAATTTAGTCAAGAGAACAAACATCAATAAAAACAAAGAACATAAATGGAAAAATAATCGTGAATCACCAAAACTACCTAAAATAACCGACATATGAACATCATCGATCACCAATTACCATGCAGATACTACTCTGATTTATAGTATACCATGTCAAATCATTTGTTAAATTAACATCAAGAAAACAATAATTTAAATTATGCACTATATTATGAAGAATTAATTGGGGGATATGGGAATTAATTGGGGGATATGAATTACTTCCCCCAACCCATGGTGTGTGCTAAGGGGTGACTTTTGGTTATGAATATACTAAAATACCCTTCCCTCAAAATAAAAAAAAAAACTTAAAATCAAAAAACAAAATCATATCCCCCATTTCCATCTCCACTTCTTCCCTCAAAATAAAAATTAAAAACTTAAAATCAAAAATCTAAATCATATCCCTCATTTCCATCTCCACTTCTTATTAATCTTATTTAGGGGTAGTGTTTTGAAACCCAAATATTCTTCATTCCCTTTCAAATTCTAAACTCTCCCCACTCTATATCAAATTCTCTTCACCTCACTTTGGAAAGGAAATTTTTTTTTTATTCGGAAGTGATGAAGATCATGCTGAAAGTGATGATGACCATGCCGGAATTGATGAAGACCATGCCGGTACCGGGTTCCGGCATATGGTCTTCATCAATTCCGGCATGGTCTTCGTCACTTCCATTTTGAATTTTTCCTGGCTTTAAAAAGCTTGGTACCGGCATGGTCAGTTGATATGAAGACCATGCCGGTATTTTTTTTCCGGCATAGTTTTCATATTTATTTCCTATGCAGAAAAACAATATCGGCATGGTCTTCATATCAACTGACCATGCCGGCACCAAGCTTTTTAAAGCCAGAAAAAATTCAAAATGGAAGTGAGGAATACCATGCCGGAATTGATGAAGACCATATGCCGGAACACGGACGCGCATGCCCGATAATTTCCTATCAATGCCGGTAGTCAAGTGAAAAAAATCAACATTCTGGATACTTTTCATTCTGTTCCGGCATAGGTATTTAAGCAAAATACTATGCCGGAACAGGTACCGGCACGCTCGAAAAAACTATTACCATGCCGGTACCTGTTCAAAACCAGAAAAAAATCAACATTCGGAAGATCAAAACCACCCCCCCGGATAGTGGCAAACAATTTATGAACATTTCCAACAATTGCCGGCATGAGTTTTTGGTTGAATACCATGCCGACACCAAGCTTTTTCAGCTGCAACAATGGTGGATTCAAAGAAAAAAAATCAATTTTTCAACCTCTTATTATCAGTAATTCTCTCATCACAATCATCTTCCCATTTTCAAAAAAAGAAATTCCTCTCAAATATTTTTTTTCCTCCTTCTACTCTCACCCAAACACAAATAAAAATACACACTAATTTATCCCCCAAATACTTAACATTTTACTAATTATACTTAATCACTAATCCTAATTAGTGGGGACTAGATTAGGAATTAAAAAAAATTACATAGGGGGTAACCCAGAATTGCTATTGGGACTCCTATTTTGTCTTGTAGCTATATCCCCCAATTAATTCCCATATCCCCCAATTAATTCTTCTATATTATACCATATCATTGAGTCAATTCAGCCGAAGAATATGCCTTCCCCTAAAGTAAAAGACTATGTAATACAAAATCACTGACCTCATTCATTTCAGAGGCTATATGCTTAAGTGGATACATGAATTAGGAAATTATAAATAAAAAAGATACGGGAATTAGGAAAAGTAAAGAAACCCGAAAAAATGACTTCCCCTAACGTTAAAGAACAAAAGAGCAAGAATATAAAAATATAATATGACTTTATATTACTCAAAAATATCATGACTTCATATTACTCAAAAATATCAAGGGCAGCATCTGAACTCTGCAAAATCATTTCAGTGGATTGTTTGGGTCGATTTTGTATTCTATTACTTTCATAAATGTCACAAATCCGAGATTCTACTCCTACTATTAATAGTCATATTCTAGGCTTAAATATACATGATGACTTGGTCATATAGTCTAACAAAATCAATCAATATATTTTCTCTTAGTTTTACTAAGTCTTAATTTAATATACAAAAATGATTCACAAATGAGGAAAAAATGCAATACATTTTCTTAAGCAGGTGAATATTTCGTCCAAATCTTATTTTATCAGGTATTTATGCATGACTGCATTTTTATGCATCTGTTAATTTTCATTAGGAAAGATTCAACTAAATGCCAAAATAAATACCGCATCTACACGCGACCCTATACAAATATTACAAAAGCGATTTAACAACTATATATAATTACCTACCACTGCAGACCCATCTCCGTTTTTATCTCTAGGTGATGCCGTTTTCACATTTAGCTACCCACAAAATTTATTGAATTCATCTAGCTGGCCTAACCAGATTATGATAGAAATTATCGAATTCAATCTAAATTGTAATTTCTCAAGGAATAACTAAAACTAAACTAAAATGATAATCATCCAAGCGTGATGCATAACTTCAGTGACAGGATGAAAAACTACACTTTGCTGATTATGATTTCTGACTAATGATAATAAACCGTGCTTTTGTTGGAAAAGAAAATGCCAGAACACTAGAAGTAAAATAAGAAGAGATGCCATAGACACCAAGCTTGGTCAGCAGGCATAATAATTTCTTCACCGTAAACTTGTACCAATTACAAATAACTTTAACGCAAGAAGAGTCATACGTGGTCCAAACAAAAAGGAAATTCTTGCCAGAGAGTACCGGATTCAATTGAGGTAAAACACTGATAATTTGATTTTGGTTACATGAATTTGCTCTAACACGCTATTGAATAAACATGGGCATTGATACACTAGAGAACAAACAGCGCTTTGGAAAAGAGGCGAAGAAAGAAATTACTAAGCTTCTTAAAGGCAATTGTGTGATTGTGCATGTGTACGGGCCGGGAGGACAAATATAATCGACTCGTAGGAGACGTTTATTGCAATGGACAATTTGCACAGGTACCACAGAACTGCAGTTCCATTAGATTAGTTACATTCTAAGAAATCCCCTCTCTATGGTCTCATCTGGGTCATTTTCTTTGCATCTTTGCTTTCCTTGGTGCAGGAAGTAATGCTCAAGAAAGGGCTTGCTTGGCATTATGCAGCTTTTGACAAGCGCCCTGAACTCAAAAAGGTGAGTTTGAATCCATATTTGGATTTTGGTTTTCGTTATTGCTCGAACTTATTCTTAGTTGTACACTATTTGACACACATTTATGTTTTGCATTAGTGGGCTAAGGAGGCCAAAGCTGTTGGGATTGGGTTATGGGCAGATTCAGATCCTGAAAAGCCATGGGAATGGAGAAAAAATAACCCCAGAAAGAAAACTAGGCCTTCTAAACCCACTCTTATGGAAAGGAAGTTTCCAATGCTTTCTCCTTTGTATATTAGTAGAAAACCTTGAGGTAAGTGACAGTGTATCTTAGAGACGGTGCTGACCATCACAAGTCGTCCAAGTCTTCTTTCTACTGAAGCAGTTTAGAGGATTTGGTGTGCATACGTATGTTTTTCATTTTCTGTATTTTAGTACTGGACTCTTTTGAATTTTGATACAGCAACAGCAGAGCTGTATATATAATTGTAATGCATTAAGATGGTTGCATTAGAATTTCATGTCTTCACCTGAAAATCTAAGCCAAGTTTTATTTAACGGGCGCCTTCAGACTAATGGGAGCTTCCATCCCTCTTCTACGGTTCTAACATCTGAGAAAGAAATCCGTTACGAACTGTTGAAAAGGAATCCATTGCCCTATAAACAATACTTAAAACCTGTGTGAAAATACTCCCTTCGTCCCAAATTAATTGAGCTAGTTGTAGTTTGCACAAATCTTAAGGCAAAGATGAGTATATTTAAGTATTTTTTTTACAATTATATCCTTATAGATAATAACTAGTAAAACTTAAAAATAATTTATATCTTAAATTATACTACGGTTTTTCGTAAATTTTATATCATTGAAAATATTTTAAAACATATACGTAACGAATATAAACATGACTATCAAATTGTGCATATTTCTTATAGTAAAAAATAATCAATTAAAATGATAGTTTTAGAGATATTCTCTTGATTAGTGAAATAACTCAATTATTTATGAGACAAAATTTAGAACCAAATAATTCAATTAATTTGTGACGAAAGGGGTATTTGTCGGGATTGGAACAGAAGGCAAACAGCGTCTACTCAAAGCTTGACTCGGTTCCTGAAGAATGAAGATAAAACCTTTGGAAAGTCAAGAATATAAAAAGCGATGTGTGGTCCAATCCAAAAATGATAAAGACTTTCCGCCTGCTATGCCTATCGGTCTATGTACCAAAAACTTGTTCTCTACTGTAAAAGCCACCACAAGTGCAATGCTGCTAACGGGGGACCGAATTTTAACGGGGGTGCCATTTCATATGGGACCAAAGAGTTGTATCCGATCCTGGTCGTCGGATCACTTAAACGGTACCCCTGCTAATTCCGGTCCCCCGTTAGCAGCCTTGCACAAGTGTACCTTAAGATGATATTTTCTAAAATTTTGTGAAACATTTGTCTCAAAGACTCGAACAGACATCCGACCGTCCAACCACGTCTACTGAATACTTTACAGTCTTTATTCAGTTCTTTAAAAGTGAAGTGAAAACTTTCGGCATGAACATTTCATTTCAAGTCCAAACACATGTACCTCGGTCAAACCTCGACGGCTAGAGTCAAAGGCGATTTGGGGCGATTTTTAGGGTTTCTGTTCGTTCTTCTCCGGCATCTTCTCTGGTGAGATGCAGGTTTCTTCTCAAGTTTCTTCACCTCTATAGGTTCCCTCCAACCCTCTAGAGGTTTCTTCTTCTTTGGGGGATGATAATGGTAGGGTGTCTCAGGGTACAAATCCAGTTACTGAGCCTGTTTTACCCCCGGGTTACGAGGATTTTCCCACTTCTGGTTCTCTTTCTTCTCAAGCTTCATGGTCTTCTTTGTTTGATAAGAAGAAGATACTGGATCTCTCGACTGATATGGAATTCTATTCTTATCCTGTGATTGATGGGAAGAAATCAATGGACATTCCATATGAAGTTTTCAATGAGGATATTCGTCAATGTGAAGATAAAGTAATTGGATCTTTTGTTGGGAGAAGACTTCCTTTTAATTGGGTTAAAAATGTTGTTCACAGAGCTTGGAAACCTAAAGGTAACTTTCAAATGACTATTCATGGTGACAATATGTTTATATTTGATTTTCAATCTGCTGAAGATAGGACTAGATCTCTAGAAGTTGGTTCTATGTTTATTTCCAATAGATTGTTTATAGTCAAGCCTTGGTCTAGAACAGTGGAACAGGAAATTTCAGAATTAAAATTTGTGCCAGTTTGGATGAACTTCAGGAATGTTCCATTATTCATGTGGAATAAAAAAGGATTGAGCATGATTGATAGTTTCTTAGGAAAGCCTCTAATGATGGATACCCAAACTTTAAATAAAACAAGAATGAGTTATGCAAGGATTTGTGTGGAGGTGAATGTTGATTGTGATTTTCCTGATTCCTTTACTTTTACTTTGGGAGGGAAGGATAAAGTTGAAATTAAAATGGATTACTCTTGGAAACCTCCAAAGTGCAGTGAGTGTGTTGTATTTGGTCATGTTGTATCTCACTGTCCCAAAAAAGTGCAATCTAATCAGAAGGTAGTTCAAAAGTGGATTCCTAAGAAACCTCAAACTAGTGCTCCCCAAAATGATAGTATGTATGAGGAAGGGTGGACTACAAAAAATAAAAAAGGAGGGAAACACTCTGATTCCAGTGGTAAACATACTACTTCAAATGAAGTTGAGATTATTGATATGGAGTTAGAACAAGATACACCTACTGTCTTAAAAGAGGTTACTCAGGAAAGAGCTAGTAGAGTAAATTTGGCTCTTCAGTCCAACCCTTTTTTTCTATTGGATAAAGGTATGGATATTCCACATGAATTATTAACTCAGAATAAGGAAAATATAGAAGGCTTGCAGCAGACTCCTCAACAAATTTCATCTGGTATGGATCCTTCTAGTTCTGGCTCTAGAGCTCATTTTCAGAGAAGGGAAGTTCTTGCTCCTCCAGCAATCAATTTATTTCCAAAGGTTGCAGACTTAAAGAAGTCTACTAGAGGTACTTTTTTTCATCCTAAATTAAAATGATGTTCACCATTGGAGGGTGGAACATCAGGGGATTAAATGATCCCTTGAAACAAGTTGAAGTTAAAAATCTTATAAGAAGTAATCATCTCTCTCTTATTGGCATAGTGGAAACTCATGTTCAAACTATTAATAAAGCAAGAATTAGAAATAATATTAATCCTTCTTGGTGTTTTATTGACAATGATACTAATAATGTTGTTGGAAGAATTTGGGTTGGCTGGGACCCGAATAAAATGCAAGTTAATCTCATTATGTCCTCTTCTCAAGCTTTATTTTTAGAAGTTACTTTTGGTAGATCGAATTTTATTGTTACTATTGTGTATGGAGATAACTATTACCTTACAAGAAATGCTTTATGGGATATGATCACTTCTTTTGGTGCCTCAAATAGCAAGCCTTGGATTCTTCTTGGGGATTTCAACTCTATTCTTGTTCCTTCTGATAAAGTTGGAGGCTATCCCATTTTACCTTATCATTATGATGGTTTTGAAAATTGTAGCCAGTTGTCTCAACTTATGGATCTTTCTTTTACTGGTTGCTTTTATACTTGGACCAATTGTCAACAAGATGGTGCTATTATCATATCAAAATTGGATAGAGTTATGGTGAACTTGGAGTGGATTCAACAGTTCCAATTATCAAAAGCCGATTTTCTTTTACCAGGTATTTCTGACCACTCTCCAGCTATCGTGTCAATTTGTGAAAACAGAAAGCATGGCCCTCCCCCTTTTAGGTTCTATAATTTTCTATCTGAGGAAAAGGATTTTATGGATGTTGTCAGAGCAGCTTGGAACTCTTATATGAGAGGTAAACCTATGATTAAACTTGTTAATAAGTTGAAGATGGTTAAGTCTGACCTAATAAAATGAAGAAAGTCTAGATTTAAACCTTTGTCTGAGGAAGTGAGATTGTCTAAAGAAAACATGGATTCTGCTCAATTACTTCTTCAATCTCACCCTCTTGATCAAGAGCTGGCTACAAGAGAGAGGTTTTATGTTGCTGAGTATGTTAAATTGTCCAAATATGGGGAGTCTGCTCTGAAGCAACAATCAAGAGTTAAATGGTTATATTTGGGAGATTCAAATAATTCTTTTTTTCATAATTCTCTCAAAGAAAGGAGGTCCAGGAATAATATGCTTTTTCTCTATAATAGTGATAAAGTCAAACTACTGAAGATAAAGATATTGCTCATGAGTGTGTAGCTTACTTTTCTAATCTCTTTGGTTGTGATTTAGAGGACAATGTTATTGATGATTTTACTAATTTAAGGATTGAGGCCTGTATTAAACAAGATGATGTTGTAGATCTCATAAAACATGTTACCAGAGAGGAAGTGGTTATTGCTTTAAACTCTATCGGCTCCAGTAAAGCTCCAGGTCCAGATGGGTTCTCAAGCCATTTTTTCAAGACTAGTTGGTCTATTGTGGGGGATGATCTAGTTGCTGCAATTCAAAATTTCTTCACCAAATCTAAGCTCTTAAAGGAAGTAAATAGCACTTTTATCACTTTAGTTTCTAAGACTAAAAATCCTTCAGCTATTTCTGATTTCAGGCCTATCTCCTGCTGCAATATTATTTACAAGTGCATTACAAAAATCATTTCTCTTAGAATGAAGAGGATTTTAGGGGGTCTTATAAGCCAGAATCAATCAGCTTTTATTTCAGGCAGAAGTATACAAGATAATATTATGCTGGCTCATGAGTTGGTGAGGAATTACCATAGATCTAATGGTTAACCAAGATGTGCTTTAAAAATAGACTTAAGAAAAGCTTTTGACACTGTTAAATGGAGTGATATTTTTCATGTCTTACATCAATTGGGTTTCCCTAACCTTTTTATTAACTGGATTTCACTGTGCATCTCTTCTGTGAAATTCTCTGTGCTAGTTAATGGCTCTCCTTATGGTTTTTTTGGAGCTAAAAGATGGATTAGACAAGGGTGTCCCATTTCCCCTTATTTGTTTGTTCTTGCTATGGAGATGTTAAATGTCACTCTTCTCAGACAGGTGCAGCTACAGAACTTTGGTTTCCATCCAAGATGCAAGCTTACAAGACTTACCCATCTTTGTTTTGCTGATGATGTTATGCTCTTCTTCAAAGGTACCACCTCTGCTGCTTCTAGTATTAAAATTGCCTTGAATGAGTTCAATCTTTATACTGGTCTTGAAATGAATAATCAGAAAACTTCCTTATTCTATTCTACTATTGAAGATGATACTTTACATCAGATTATTAGTATTCTTGATTGCTCTGTAGGGGATTTACCTGTCAGATATTTAGGTATACCTCTCTTATCAACTAGATTATCATACAAATATTGTCTTCCTCTTCTGGAGAGAGTGGATGATAGATTAAATTCTTGGAAACCTAAATTTCTAGCTTATCCAGGAAGGGTTTTGCTTATTAAATTTGTTCTGAGTGGCATGCTTTTTTCTGGTTCTCTTGCTTTATACTTCCAAAAAGAGTTATAAAAGAACTTAATTCTAAATTCAAGAGATTCTTATGGTCTGGAGATGACATGAAAAAGAGCTACAATCCTATCAGTTGAAATTACTTATGTCATCCTTATGAGGAAGGAGGTCTTAGTGTCAAGAGCTTGGAGTACACAAATGTTGCAGCCAATTTAAGGAATATTTGGGACCTCATTTCTGGTAAATACACCATCTGGACTTCATGGGTCAAGCACAACCTGATTAAAAATAATGATTTTTGGACTATGCCTATTCCCCAAGACTGTTCTTGGTGCTGGAGAAGAATCTTAGAACACAGAGAGTTATCTAAGAAGCACATTGGCATTCTCTTAGGTGATGGTACTTCTACTAATTTCTTATATGATAATTGGCATGCCAAGGGAAGATTAGTGGATTGGGTTGACTCCAATACTATAGAAACTATTGGAGCTTCTGATGATACAAAGGTAGCTGAGTTTATATCTGAAGAGAGTTGGAATTTCCCTTCCTATATGGAAGATACTGTCCAAGAGGTAGTTAAGCAAATTACTACTGCTGATTTTAATGTTCAAGAAAGAGATCAAATTTTCTGGAAATCTAGCATCACATGTCAGTTCTCTATGAAACATACTTACCTTGCTATAACTGATCACCTTTCCTCTCCTGTTTGGCATACTCTTGTGTGGTTTAAAAATCATATACCCAAACACTCCTTCATCTCTTGGCTCGCTTTTCATAAAAGTTTAAAAACCAGAAGTAAATTGTTAAAATGGGGTCGTATCTCATATGCTTCTTGTATTTTCTGTGGAGATGAAAGTGAAACTAAAGACCACTTATTTCTTGACTGCATTTTCTCTTCTGGTATATGGGCTGGGCTTCTCTTAAAATTAGGTTTCATCAGAGAGCTTGCAAACTCTTGGGAGGAGGAAATCTGCTGGTGTGCTCAAAATTTTACAGGTCAAAAATGTGTTGCTGTTATCAAAAAGCTAGTTCTTAATGCATTTATATATCATATTTGGATAGAGAGGAACAATAGAATCTTCAATTCTTCTTTTAATTCCCAAGATCAAATCAGTTTACTCATTGTCCAAGCTGTAAGATACAAGCTTTCTGCTCTCAACTGCAAGGAAGAGGATAACCCAAATGTTAGATGGTTTATGAGCAGATGGAGTTTTGATTGTATTTTTGTGCACACAGATATTATAGACTGTACTTGGCTTTCTCCTGCAATAGATGACATTATGATAAACACTGATGGCTCAATCTCTGAGACTGCTGACAGCTTTGGGGCTATTCTAAGAGATCATACTACAGAGGTAGTTAGTGCTGCTAGTGGTGGAAGTACTCCTTTTTCTATTGTAGCTCATGAACTACAGGGAGTTGAGCTGGGGCTAAAAATGGCTTTGAAGTTTGATAAACTTAAAGTACATATTTCTACAGATTCCATGGCTGTGTACAATTTGCTCACTAATCCTGAACCTGAACCTCCTTGGCATGCCTTACAAATATGGAGAAGAATAAAGCATCTGAGAAGAAGATTTGTATCTTGGAAAGTAACCCATTGCTACAAAGAGACAAATAGAGTTGTTGATCACCTTGCAGGGTTGTATACTAGTGATGCTTGGGTGGAGCTTAGGCAGGATGAGTTCTCTCCTGATTTCAGAGAAATTCTAGCGGCTGACAAGGCTCAACAAATCTTCCATAGGTGCAGAAGAAGATAGTCTGTTCTCCTGTTTTTTCTTTTCTGTTTGTGTGTGTTTTTTTCTTTTTGGTTTGGATTTCCTTAACCCAGCGGGCCTTGTCAAAACAAAAAAAAAAAAAAAAAAGTCCAAAAAGCAATGTGTGGTCCAATGCAAGATGGATAAAGATTTTCCACCTGCTAAGCCCATGGCTGCTGATGGGAGGTGCCATATTGCCTGGGGGTGTACTAACCCAAAGGCAAAGGATGTTTTGTCCTATTTGGTTTTTGGTACACCCCCAAATAATATGATACCCCTATTAGAAACGTTGGCTATGCCTATCTACCAAAAACTTGTTCTCTATTGTAAAAGCCACTACCAGTGTACCTTAAATGATATTCTAAGTTTTAGCTTTGTTTTATCGTAATCATGTCTTATTATAACTAAATATGGGTTTATAAAAATAAATTTTTAATGATGGGTTTGTGATAAAAAAGTTTAGACAGGGCTTTTGGTTGGAAACCTAGCAACAAGATGGGCCCCAACACCTAAACGATAAAAAATAAAACTACCAAAGCCACTACTAGCGTCATTACTAACCAGACAGTTCCTTAGATGCTTAAAAAAATATCAAAGTGTCTTCACCAAGCTCCCCTAAGGTAGAGAAGGCCAGCACACCCAAACCATAACCATGTCCAACGCGCTTATCCAAGTATTTGGTGCGTTTTCGTGAAACCGCACCAGAAATAGCCTTACCATGGGCGAAGGAGCGAACACCATCACCAGTAAAAGGAGAGACACCTGTAACGTCCATACAAACATCTTGCCCATTCTCCCAGTTGAGGACGAGGATATCAGCGGGTTTTATATCTTTTCCATCATCCGACTGAAGGCCCAAAGAAACCTCCTTGCGCGCATGCACATTGGCTTTGTAACAAATGTCCACAACAGCATCACGAACCACATCATGACGAAATTTATAACCAATATCTTTAGCACAATGAAGCGCATGTTCTCCAAAAATATCCATAGAATTGTTACAACTTGGACACAAGCTATTCTCAACAAACAGAGGAATACCCAAACGATAACAAAGCACAGCTCTAAATTTTCTAGGTCCAAGACATTGGTTGAGCCCACTAATGGGTACCGCCAAAAGATAGTCCTGAGCATGCTTGATACGGTTACATTGTCATAGGATGGAGTCTCTTTCAGACATATGAAATTGATCTGGGATTTGCTTCTTAACTGCATCAAAGTAAACAACTTCCAGAGAATGCATGGAAGGGGGGGCAGTGTCATCGACACAATAAGTAGACGGTAATCAACATACCTGAGTGAAGGTATGAATAGCCAGCTGATAAGCTAAACCTTTGTCCGTTGAGAATAAATTACCTAGGATCGTCTTATGTACTGAAGTATTCTGACTTCGAGAAGCAAGATAACAGTAAGCATGAGTATCCGCCATGGTATAGATGCCAAGTCCACCATCCTTAATAGGTAAGGTAGCCAATCTCTTCTGTATATGACCAAAAACCACACCATCTCCATTAATCATAAGCCTCAAATACTAAAAAAGCTGGTCATCATAGAGATCAGTAGCCGTTTGTATTGCAGCAGGATTGGTAGTTCGCATATCAAAATAAATTCTAGACACACCAGTACAGCTGCGAAGCAAAAGCATCTCACTTTGAGGGTCCTTGAGTTTCTTGATCGCATTCATTAGTTGAACAGTTTTGTGTACCCTACTCAACATCATGTCGCTAATAAAGTCCATGTCTAAACTCACTGGACCACCCAAAAGTTTAACTCCCTTAGAAGGCCTTCCAATACCCGTAGGGAAGACACCATCCATTGTACTCCTAGGATCAAGAGAAGGCCAAAAAACCTCGGTCTTCTTAATATTGAGATGCAACCCCCTGCCTGGTCCTTCAGATTCAATTATACGCAAAGCCTTGGCCACCTCTAGAGTATCCCCAAATATAGTACCATCATCAAGGTACCAAGCGTGCAAGTCAAGCTTGCATCGAGAAGCAATGGTCTTCACCAAGGAGTAAAGTGTCAATGCAAATAACAAGGGTCCGAGAGGGTCACCTTGTTGCACACCAAGAGAAGAGGACAAAATATATTGGGCATAATAAAGCTTAGCCGGACGTAAGTAACAAAATTCTACCCAACGAGAAATACCTGGACAGTGAAGACGAACCTCTTTGTTTTATTAAGCATAAAAAAATAAAATTATTACTGAGTTTAACTAATAGTCGTTCATTGTTAATTACTCTCAACATTGTTTAGTGAGAATGCGCTTCCAATCTTTTAATTCATGTTTGCTTCCAATCTTTTAATTCATGTTCTCATCTTATTAACGTTCACGACATTCTTTAGTTAATTGTTAACTAGATGACCGCTGTCACGGTGGAACGGTCGACCGAAAAAATCGACGCGAAAGTATCATTTTTTCTGACACAGCAGGTAAATATTACTTTTCCTGACATAGAAAATTATCGTTGAAATTTCTTAGAACTCAAGTTTGAACTCTCTCTCTTCTATAAACCCATTAATAAGATAACATATATTTATAACCCAAAATATAAGATCTACGGTTAAGATTATTAGTTTAGATTTAATTCTTGTTATCAAATTTTAAGCAAGACTAAATTATCCCGTGTCCATTATGTATTACTAACAAATTTATTAATTATTTATTTATATTTCCATGGTCAACAAATTGATTGTGTCATTTATGGGCAGTATTTTTTAAAAGGTAATTCATTTCCTTGCGGGATTTTAGGTTTTAGAATTACGTGGGAATTAAGTGTTTGGCCCTCTCCCCCTTCTTTCTTATTCAAATGGCCTTGGACTTAAAGCTCATTTAATAATTTTTTAACCCATTTTATTGAAATGACTCCTACAAAACAAGGAGGGTCGTATGAATAAAAATTGTTAAATGATGTCAAAATTTGACATGAACTCTACTTTAAAGGTATAATTGTCAAACCAACTTAAATATAACACATCTCACAAATCATATTTGGAAAGGTTCACTACAACAAAAATGAACATGGATCATTCTTAAAAAGTGTGATCTAAGTACTAGCTGCCTGTGATCTTTTCCGGTATAATCTAAAGGGTTATCTATAGATAACAACTCTCCTGCAATGAAAAGTGTGATATTACCCTATGCAAAGAACATAAAGTTTTGAAAAGTTGAGATCTAAAGACAAGGTTTTCAAAGTTGTGATCTTTCTTATAAGTTTTCAACCCAAATTTACCTTATACAAACAGTATATTCAGTTCCAATTATGCACCTGTAACTCAAATTCAAAACTAATGCACCGGTAACTCAAATTCAAAACTAATGCACCGGTAACTCAAATTCAGAACTAATATATACACAATCCAAAAGGCTAATAGAAATCAGTATATTCCATTTCATTCAATTGCTGTCTGAATCAAATTCATTCCTGAACAAGAACTGACAGAAAACCAGACAAATTTCTACTATATCAGACCAAATATACAGATTTAAAGCTCATTACACGAATAACATTCTACTATAGAAGGGGAAAATCTCAGTCATCGACCAAAAAAATCAGGAAAGGAAACTTAGTCCATCTTCAGGGGGAAATCAAGATGTGTATACCGAACAACCTGCAAATAATTCACTCAACATATTCAGAATCCTCATGTTTTCTACACAACATAAGATTTAGCTGTGAAATGAATGCTCAAGAGAATCATCTTAGCTTAACAGAGTCTCAATTCCAGGTCACTATTAATTAGACATAAGTAAATCAAATACGGGACACGGGCATACATTCCTAACATTTGAGCACTAGTCCACTATTGAGTCAACTCGTCTACTAATGATTGAAATGAAAACAATGTTCACACGGAGCCATATAGACCAGAGACGAGAGCTTTCTTTGAACAATTACCTAATCCTTACTAGGAAATTTGAAATTGCCGAGTGTGATAAGTGAATCCTACAGTTTGACATATATGATGTGCATGCCTCTACAATGATTGTATGATCTAGTAACTAGGTGAATGAATAGTCTTATATTTTAGAGAAAGAAGTACCTGAAGTGTATTTGCTTCATATCTTTACCACCCTCAGGCATAGAAACAAAGTTAATGAGTATACCAAGCTCAACCTGTGCGACCCACTCCTTGAGCTTTTTACATCCATTAACACAATTGACTCTGTTATCCCATTCCTAGTACAAAAGTGGCCTTTTATCAGAGTTTACGCACCACATCACAGTTGTTAGTTAAGTATATTTTTTTAAGTTAAAGGTGGATATAAGAATAAGAGGAAACAAAGACAAACTGTTTGAGGGGTGACCACTTTGAATTCAAACCAGTCCCTTGAAAGAACCCATTGTAAACAAGTTGTTCTCCTCATCATAAGTTAAATGTTTAGATCCAAGCTCTTAGCAGTAAGTTTGATAAAGACTATCCATAAACTTTCTCCCAACCCATTTCTTTGAGCACCTCCTTCATCTTTGAAGGTAACAAGAGCCTGCAGCGTTTTAATCGATTAGAGTAAAACACCTGTTTATAATTCCAACATCCATTTTAACTAAACTAATGCACTCCATAGATTTGGCACAGAGCATACAGTTGGGGTTTTCAGTGGCACTCAACATGATAGCTTTGAGATAAGGTATAATATTTTTGAAATTTCTCCTACATATGCACCTAAAGCGTCAAGCAGAGAGTGATGCCACACGTGGAACATAAGATAACAGAGCAAGCAGAATCCATTAGGTACCTGTCAATGCTTCCTCCTGCGGTATTTTCTTCCCAGTTTGCAGAGATACTCCATGTAACATGCTAAAAAATAGAGTATTAGGAGTCGGAATAAGAGCTGAATTCAGACCATGGCTAACCAAGATAACTCACCATAGGATTTCACCATAGTTCACTCAAACCAGGAGTACCAAGTTTCTTTGCATCCCATCTTTTTATAATCTGATCTAACCATAACCATATCGTATTTCCCAAAACTTTGATACAGAGTAATTGACATACATTTTTACAAAAAGCATTATATGGTTAAAGCTAGCTACATATATATAGATCTAGTGGAAGGACTATGATCTGTTTAAACATAACTACTATTGGGAGGTTCTTGTAAAACCCAATTCGTGCCCAGAATTCCACAGCCAAAGTTAATTGGACATCATGGTAGTTAACACTTTACAATTACAGCCCGTTCATTTCAAGGAATTGCATTCCCTGGAATCCAATTCCTAGGTAATGCATTCAATTCTTTGAACCGAACGGTGCAAATGAACTCTATGCAATTGGGAATTTAAATTCCTAGGAATCCAATTCCCTCCAAAATGATAGTTTTCCATTACATTAGTCCAATGATGTAATGGAATTGGATTCCGGGGTAAAAACAAAGGTAATTGAATTACCTCATCCGAACATGAAATTTTTGTATTGGAATCAAATTCCTTGGAATCCAATTCCAGGAATTGGATTACCCCATAATTGAATTCCTAGGATTCTAATTCTCCCAACCGAACGAGCTGTTATTGGCAAAAAAACAGGGTTATGAACATAGCGCGAGACCCAATGGGTTACTATGAGAGATAAGTTTTTACCATCAAAGCTCTGGTAGGATCAGAAAGCAGATGTCCTACTTCAAAAAAGGACCAACTCTGGTCGATAGGAAACAAGAGATTACTTAGCACCAGAACTCCTAATCAAAAATATTGTCGTATCTGTTTGAACCCAATTAGGCAACCAATCCTTCATTTTCACACTAATTAACCATAACCCCAACTATCTCATCCCCATCCCCAGCCAAATTACACTAAACCCTAACATTCCATACCTCTATTAAGTAAATTTCCAAATAATTCCCTAATAATCAAGATATTAGTCTTCAAAATCATTAACTCAAATCAAGCAAAACATCATTCCATCACAATCAATACCTAATATACAAACTTAACTCAAAACCAGTGCAGATCAAACCAAACCCAAACCACATCATAACGCCAACATGAAGAAATTACTCAAATCAAACCAAAAATTAAACAAAAAAATAAATAAAATCAAAAGTAAAACGATTCGTACCTACCTGATCAAGTTTGAACTAATTTGAAGAAAATTTCCTCCTCCTCCTTCAGCTGCTTCACCTCCTTCTTCTTCTGCTTATTCTTCTTCGAGTTGTTTTCAAAAATCAACCCTGCAGAAAAACGTTATTGAAATCAAAAATCAAAACAACTAAAAAATCAACCCTAATTTCAAATCTCAACTTCCATTTTCGAATCTGACTACATATATAACCCAAAGAAGAGGAGAACCAGTTGAATCATACTTGAATCCAAATGAAATTAATGATTTCTATGAAAACTCACTTGAATTCTCTATGGATTGAAGAAAAATCGAGAGAAGCAGGAGGGAGAGAGACGGAGAGAGTTTTGAGAGTAAAAAAAATGAGAAAAGAGTTCTGAGAATTCGAGGAGTAGAAGTTAGGTTTTGCTATTGGACCCCCAAAACTTTTGTGGGGGTGTCCATTTTTTCCTATAATAGACTTAGGGGTGTTCATGGTCGGTTTCGGATCGGTTTCCAGCCAATCCAAAACCGAAACTAATACTCTCGGTTTCTTAAAATGTAAACCAAACCAAACCATTAACCATTGGTTCGGTTTCTTAATGGTTCTAGCCAGTTTCGGTTTATTCCATTGGATATCGGTTAACCAGCTGTTATGTCAGTTTCAGGAAACTGACTGTTCAAATCTAAGGAAAAAAAAAACAGAGTTCAGAGATTTTAATTTTTCAAACCTACCTACAGGCTAAAAACATTCACATTCCATAACATTCTTAAACACAGTTCAAAAGATAGAGATTACAATTTATTTCAGTTTCACGGAAACTTATATAAAAAAAAATAAACTAAGCTAGTGCCATAGGCCCATAGCAGCTAAACAACACTACGCATCCACAAAATCAAGTGATAGCTTCAGATTTTCCAGGGTTGCTGACTGCATGTATATGAAAATGGCAAGCAAGTAAGCAACTGATAGTTAGAAATTTAGAATCTAATCCAGTTAGAAATTCAAATTTTCCAAGGTTGCTGACTGCATGTATATGAAAGAGTAAAGATATTTGGAGTATAATGTTATTGGTTTCTGGTGAGATGAATTACTTTGGTACTCCTTAGTCATCAACATCATCATCTATTATGTTTACGAACATGGATTTCGAAAGACAGTCCAAAAATTCTGCAATGAACAAATGCACAACACAATTAGTAGTATACAGTGAGTGTCCAAAAATTCTACATACAAATTAACAAATGAAATAATACCTGAATTAACTTCCTCTTCTGGTGCCAAGGAAGAAATATCAAGATCAATCGGCGTCTTCAACCAATTTTGAGCACAAATCAATGCCTCAACTGTTGTGGGAAGTAAAGAACTTTGATATGGATCGAGAATACGTCTCCCAGTGCTAAAGGAAGATTCAGATGCCACTGAAGAGATGGGTATATCCAATATATCTCTTGCCATTAGTGCCAAATTAGGATACCTAGTTGAGTTCGTCTTCCACCAACCTAAAATATCAAAAGATTCGACTGACTAGAATTCTTAGGAATAAGATTCAGACACTTTCTTAAATGGTTATTCAAGGAGCTGGTACCATGTGTAGAAGAGTCAGCTTTTATTCTCTGTTTACATTTCTTTCAAGTTACCATTATCGAATGTGCAGGGTCTAGATCAACGTGATCCCATACCCATGACGTTTTCTTCTGCTTCTTAGAAGTTGATACAGTGATGGCATTAGCATCAAAAAAATTGGCAGCTGGTGTAGATAGAGTTTCACCTGCAGTTGGTACTTGTCCAACTGAACTAACTTCTGTAGAGGTGTTAGAAGTTCTTGGAGGATGAGGAGGTAGTGGTGGCAACATTGCAATTGCGTTAATGGAAGCCTAAATATAAACAAGGCAGAAATTAAAATCAAAGAAATTCATAGCTGAGAAAAATATGAAGGAAAACCAATCCATAGTTCAACCACAATGAATTCAACAAAATATAAAGGAAAACCTATAGGTTCATCATTAACAGCTTCAGAACTCACAATACATCTAAACAATCAACAATACATCTAGAAATGACTCTAGGAGTCTAAAACCAGTAACCACATATACATCACTACTCACTAGATTCAGTACAGGCTACAAAAATAAAATCAAAGTTCAAGACAACACCCAAATTTTAGAATCCTAATTTTCTAATTCTTGAGGAAAAATATCTTACTGGTGTTGATCCTGATTCCTCCATGGTTGAATCAAATAAATCAACTGAATCCTGCAAAAAAAAAAAAAAAAAAAAAAAAGCAAAATCAAATCATTTTAGTAAACCCTAGATTAAACATAAATCATGTAGATCAAGTATCCCAAGCTACATAAATATGATACCTATTAAAATAAATTAGATGTTCACTTGTTTATTTCGTCTGAAGATGATACCTTCTACTTCTAGTAAACCATATCTAACACTGAGAATTTTGCAGGGTACTTTCTACTACAGATTTCGCCTGAGAAGAAGAAAAAGAAGAAGAAGAAGGGAATGATTAGATTCTACTAGAGTCTAGAGATTACGATTCATGATTGATGACTTGAGTTTTGAATTTTGATGGCTTTTAGTTTCTGTTCTATGAACTGAAGAAGGAGGCGAAGAGATTAGATATGTGAAGTGAAAGTTAGGTCGACTAAATGTATACTTAGGTTATAACTTAAGAATTACGAAGGGTGGGGATTGAATCTATCTGATTTTAACCAAAAATCCATATTTATCGGTTTTACCAATGGTTTTTGGTTCGGTTTTCAGGTAAAACCAAAACCAAACCAGTAATGTCGGTTTTTCAAGTTTTTTTACCAAACCAATCCAAATCTAAATGGTTTGGTTCGGTTTCTTGCTTATTGGTCTGGTTCGGTCGGTTTCCAATGGAAAACCGAAACCATGTTCAGCCCTAAATGGACTTGAAGGTCGCAGGTTCGAGCCACAGCCGCTGCAATTGTTTCTTAAAATTAATCACAAAAGCATAATGGACAGACTTTTGATCACAAAATAATTGTGAGAGTTGTCAGATGCTCAAATTGTAAGATCACACTTTTTAAAATGTATGAGATGTATGGATAGGTCTTTATATCTAAGATCACAAACACTATAATATTAATGGTCTTTAAGTTTTAGCCCTTAAAATACCACAAGTGTTCATATATGGTGATGTTTAGTGTGTGATCTATAACACTTTTTGTTGTAGTGGTTTTTGAAAGACCTATACAACGAGCGTAAATACAAATATCAAATCATTCGTTGTTTTTTTTATCTTTTATTCCTTAAATGATTTCTAATTTTTTCTTTTATTTTTTAGTGCGCATATATTATCCACAATTTTTTTAAAGTATAAATATTATTCATAACATTTTTTTAGTGTGCATATATTATCCACAACTATTTTTAGTCTGCAGCTATTATCCCTAGTGTTTTTCTAATGTGTAACTATTCTCCACAATGTTAATTAACTTTTCATAATTGTTTATGCTATAGTATGTACATTAAATAAGTTTAGAAAACCATATTTTAAAGATGAACAAACACATTAATATGAAGTTGTGTAGAAAATATCCACAACTAGAATCCGTGAAGGAAATATGCACAACTAGAATCTGTGTAGGAAATATTGTCATTCTTTACTAGTCGGAGTGCGAAATTATCATTTTAGAAAATAATCATCTTATGTAAATTATTCTCCACCACAAGAAAACCTCCACTGAACCGCCCGATGCAAAGAACCACAAATTCCACTTCATGACCTTGATGTTCTTGATTTTCATGTTCTCAGACTGAAGTACTAGCAATTTTCCATTTACTTTTAGAATTATTAAAGGCCTGATTTGTACCATATCTTGTACAGAATAGTCGATGTTGATAACTTTGGTGTTGAATTTGATATAATGATGCAAATTGAAATGTAAAAGCTTGATCTGTACCATGATATCACAGAATCATTCACAAAATCTTGTACTCTTCATTTGTTTCAATATGGGAATGAATGCTCACAGAATCTTGTAAAATCATAATAGCCAGAGGCCCCAGATAGCATTTAATTTTTTTTGAAAGTCCTAATATCTCTATTGCATTATTTGCTATTTGAGAACTTAGATTATATTTTATCTTCTTTGTCATTTCAAAATCCTCCTAGGAGAGATTAAGTTTTCCTAAGAATTCTATTGACAATGGAAACATGAAACTCAATGAATACAGAAGATAAACTCAATAAATTACCTAATAATCTTATTCACCACATCATGTCTTTTACTCACACCAAATTTGCAGTCCAAACCTGTGTTTTGTCAACAAGATGGAGGTATATATGGAACTCTATACCCACTCTAACCCTCTCATCACTTCTCCATAATGATCCCATCACAGGATGTGACCGGTTTATAGATTTAATAATATTTATAAAATTGAATTAAATATTACAAAAGAGTGTAATCGTCTACAAAGCCGTCTAAATACGTGAATTTCTGCTGCTTTAAACCATAATGTTCAAGATTTACGTATATGCTTGTCTCTGGACCATTTTCATTTTTCTCATCGACACTTCTAATCATGTAAGGAATAATTAATCATGCTACCTCTCATCATGAAAATAAGTTTCTGGGTTTATTTAATTTGATAAAGGTGAATTCTTTGTAGGAATGGAATATCGCACATATTAGTAAACATGCGAAGTAAAGATTATCTAACATAAGTGAGGGCTATCATACACAACAAAGTTGGGGTGACGTACTGGATGATGTCAGTGAAGTCAAGAGTAAGGTGTGATGTTCTATGCGAAGTATAGTTTGTGCGAGAATGAGTGAGTGTACATAAGCGAATGTATCATACAGTGATTTCGAAAATATTGGATCTCTTATTAGCTGTTATCCACATTGAGGAATCCTATATAAAGGAAAGAGGTCATCACATACATGAGGGATCTTTTTAGTGTATGTTAGACAAGAAACTAGGAGAGAGAAAGTTTATTTCAAGAGAAACTAAAATCATTGTAACACCTTGTATCTGATTATAATCTTCATAGTTAATAAAGAATTTTATTATGATTACTTAATCTTGTCTAGTTACATTGGGGTGTGGTTGTAGTTTTTCTTGCAACTACATTTTTGGCGCTAGAAACAGATTTTGGGTGATAAATCCTAGTAGTCAAATCATAAAATCTTGAAAAAATTAAGATTTGAAAATTATGGAGAGAATACAGAAGAACAATAAAGAATCTATGGGGAAATCAAGAATAATAACGATACAGGGAGAAGGTAGAATTATACAGTGTAATTCTATAACTAAAGCATCAATCTCTGACGTGGAATTTCAAGCAGGAATAACAAGCAGAATTCACAAGCGAAATTATGAAGGAAAGAAGGTGGACACAATAGAAAAGAAATCTCCATTACAAGAATAGGAAAAGAGGAGATTGCGTTTACAGCAGACGAAATTCCGAAAGAAAATCTGAAGCGGACAGATCCGTTGGTAATCACAGTCACAGCTGAACGAGAAGAAGGTACCGTCATGAAGGATAAATCAGACAAATGGGCATTCAATAGATACATGAAGTGGAGAAGATATTTTATTTTATCGCACATTCAAAGCAATGGGATAGGAAGATGCAGAAATGACACGCAAAACTTACAATATACATGGATTTAATAAAGCAATAATGAAGCCAAAAGGAGAAATTGTTGTGCGAGTATTATTAGGAGAAGTAGAGACGAAGGTAACATTGTGTGTAATCGATATCGAATCACCATATAACATGTTGTTGGGAAGACCGTGGGTGCATGCGATAAAAGCTGTAGGATCAACACTATATCAGTGTATCAGATTTCCAATTCCAAGTGGAATAGGTGAAATTAAAGGAGATATTCAGGGTGCGAAATTTTGTAATCGAATAGATGTAAGAAATTATGAAGGAAGAGTAAAGAAGCGAAAGTATCGCTGGAGAAAAGCAAAAGAAATAAAAAAGGAGGAAGAATTTCGGATATATATGGTCAGAGCGAAGGAGGGAAAAGTAATACTAGGCACTAGCAAAGGAAGGTGAAAAAATCAAGGAAATTAAAGAGCCAACACCAATGAGGGAACCGAAAGAAAATTTTACTACAGTTTAACCCACAAAGGAAATAAATATTGGGTCAAAAGAAGAACCAAAAGTATTAAAAATAAGAACCTTTTTTTTTCCACCAAAAGAATAACTTTTATTGATAAAAGAATAATCAGTTACAAGGAATCAATAAAAGAAGAAACTGAAAAGGACAACATGTCCAAACTAAAAAAGAAAGAAAAATTACAGAACCAAAGCCCAAAGATTCAAAACCAAGCCCAAGATTACTTTTTCCTTAGTGAAATATATAGTAGGTAATGTCAGGGGATTCCATTATGTGCATGGTTATAGGTCTTTCTGTGAATTTCATTACTTGACCTTTAGTCAAGAGAACACCTTTTTTTGCAAAAATATCTGCAGAAAAATTCACCTCTCTAAAGACATGGTTGAAGTGTATTGAATTCAATTTGCTGCAAACATATCTCCATCTATTCCAAATGAACCATGGTATCTTATGTTTTGTAAAGGCTGTAATGACTGCTGAAGAATTAGAATTGATTATTACCTTGTTCTTTGATTCAGACACTGCCCATTCTAGTGCATTGATAATTCCCATAACTTCAGCAACAAAGTTAGTTGACACACCAAGTCCTCCACTTTCTGTTGTTAAATATATTCCTTCACAGTTTATGGCAATAAAGCCATAGCCTGCATTTCCAGGATTCCCTCTTGAAGCACCATCACAACACAGTAGAGTTTTTTCAGGATCAGGCAGTGAGAATGTGCATTCAATGGCTATACAGTTTTTAACCTTCCTGCATTTCATATTAAAGAATTTAAGGACATGTAAGTCATAAGAAGAATTATACATACTGCCTCTGAGTCTTGGTTCACAATCTTGTATCATTGAGAAGATTCTCTTTTGTGCACATGTACTATTAGGAGTTATGTTCTCAAAATAAGCTCTGTTTCTAGTAAACCATATGTCTACCATGATGTTAAAAGAAGCCAAAAACCAGATTTCATGTATTACTGGGCTTTTCATCCTGCAAGCATTAAAAATATCTTCAAAAGAGTTAGGGTGTTTAAAAGCAAATACCCCTCCAATCCATTTCCACATTATTTGGCCATAATCACAGTCCCAAAGGAGATGGTGCATTGAATCTTGGTCTTTTTTACACAAGTAACATCTGGAACCAAGATTAAAGCCTTTTTTTTTCACAGCCTCATCTGTATTACAAATTTCTCTTGTTATCTTCCACACATTCCCATCTATAAATGGGTGAACACAAGATTTCTAGATTTTCTTATACCATCTAAGCTTAGGTTGTTTCTTCCTTATGATATTGATTGCACTTGACACAGAAAATTCACCATTTAAAGTTGTTGTCCAAATCATTTTGTCAGACTCCAATGAAAGTATGGGAAGATCTTTTATGGCTATAAATTCTAACATTTCCTCAGGAACCACCCAACAATTATTCTGAATCAGGCTATCAACTTTAATATTGATATGTTGTTGTATGTAATCATTCACAGGAAAAATCTTGAGAATACTTTTGTCCAGAATCCAAGCATCATTCCAAATGGAGATTTGTTTTCCATTTCCCACTATCCACGTGACATTATCATAAAAATCTTGCAGAATCCATTTAATTCGAGGCCATATGGAAGATTTTCTATAATAAGTAATCCATTCTCCATTTAAGTCTTGATATTTAGCTAGAAAGAATAATTCCCACTCCTCATTAGAATTAAGAGTTCTCCACAGAAGCTTCATAAGGAGAGCCTTGTTAACATCTTCTAGTTTTCTAATTCCCAGACCACCCTCCTTTAGAGGTACACAAACTTTATCCCAATCTAGAGTAGTAAATTTTCTCTCTTCTGCATTCCCACTCCACAGAAAATTTCTAATGATTTTCTCACAAGCATCAATTAACTTTTTGGGACATTTATAGATGGACATATTATAAATAGGTATGCTTGAAAAAACAAATTTTATCAAAGTAATTCTAGCCTGGAAGTTTAGGAATTTACCCACCCAAGTATCTAGTCTCCTTTGAAGCATTTCCACAAAAGACCATAGATGGACAGATTTGAGTTTTCCTGAGATTAGAATCACACCCAAATATTTATCAGGGAAAGATGATAGAGACATATACATATATTCAGCAATTTAAATTTTCTTCAAACTTGTTGTCCCATCCACAAAACATTTTCTCTTTGCAGCATTCATTAGTTGACCAGATGTAGCTTGATGTTCCAGAAGAAGATTTTTCAGGTGAGATAAAGTATTCTTGCAACCATTACAGAATATGAAAAAGTCATCAACAAAGAATAAATGGGAATAATAGATACGTCTCCTTATTACCATGTGCTGGATTTTACCTTCATGAATATATTGCACTATTTTCCTGCTTAAAGTATCAGCTGCCAAAACATATAATATGGGAGAAAGTGGATCTCCTTGCTTAACTCCTCTACCCACTCCAAAATAGCCAATAAGTCCTCCATTTAGCATAATTGTTGTTTGAAGAAGTACTTTGATCCAAGTGCAGATTTTCTCAGAAAAACCATATTTTCTAAGTACTAAAAGTAAGAAGTCCCAACTAAGAGTATCATAGGCCTGAGATATATCAAGCTTAAGGCCTACATTACCTCCTCTTCTTTTACTACTCATTTCATTTATAAGTTCTGAAGCCAACAATATATGTTCATGGATATTCCTTCCTTTAACAAAAGCACATTATTGAGGAGAAATGAGCTTATGAAGAAAACTGCTTATTCTTATAGTAATGATCTTAGTAATAATTTTGAAGCAAAAATTATTTAAGACAATAGGTCTAAATTGGTTTACCTTTTTAGCTCCTTTAATTTTGGGCAGAAGAATAAGAAAATTTGAATTGAGACCAGCAGGAATCACTTGATTGAGCCAACAGAATTGAATAGCAGCAGTAAGATCTTCATTAATAATATCCCAGGCTATTTTGTAGAAGATTCCATTAAAGCCATCTGATCCAGGAGATCCATCTTGGTTTAATTGGAATACAGCTTCTCTAATATCCCCTTTGGATGAGAGTTTTTCTAATAAGGTATTATCTTCACAAGAAACTGCAGTGGGAATTGCATCAAGAATGGAATTAGAAATCTGAACTGGTTGATAAGAAAATTTAGTCTTGAAGTACTCAATTAACATAGTGGCTATTTGTTCTTGATCTGAAATAACCCCTCCTGAATCATCTGTAAGCTCAGCAATAGTGTTTTTTATTTGTCTCATCTTGATAGTAGTATGAAATAAGCAGTGTTAGCATCCCCAAATTTAATCCAATTCACTCTTTCTTTTTGGCTTAGAAAAGTATGGAGATTTGGAGTTGTTATATCTCTTTCTCCTCTTGTTGTAATGTAGTTGTTAAGGAGTACATTATTAGAAGGATCTTCATCTGATAATATATTAGTTTCCTGCACCTTGTCCTCAGCTTGTTTCAGTTTAACATGAATATCACCAAACACTTCCCAATTCCATTGTTTTAGATTTTTCTTCAATCTTTTTAACTTGTTCATAAAAATAAAAATAGGATTTCCAATCAAGGATTCCTTCCAAGATTCAAAGACCAATTTCAGAAATTCAGGATGAGTAGTCCACATTTCTTGAAATTTAAAAGGAGAATTTATGGGTTTTGGGATATCTACATTTGAACCAATAAGAAAACTATGATCTGAAATTCCCCTTGAAGACACAAAATATTTCCATCCACTGTATTTGTTTAACCATTGCAGATTATAGAGTTCCCTATCAAGATTGCATAATATTCTTTTCCTTCCACATCTACCATTAGACCATGAATATTGTAATCCACTTTTGGGAGCTTGAATAAGATCACAATTATTAATCCAATCATTAAAATCAGTAAGAGCAACTGAAAGAGGGTTTCTTCCTCCTTTTTTTAATTAACTGACAAAATAGTGTTAAAATCACCAATAATCAGCCACGGTTTGTTAAGGTTATGAATAGTGTTTAAGTCAAGCCATAATTCTCTTCTATTGATGGTCAACATATCAACATGAATTCCAGTAACTAAAACTCCACCAATTTCTATTGTAATACATTGTCTTGAAGAAAAAATCACTATGGGGGTGGAATTGAACTATTCCAGTATAACCAAATATTAGCTTTCCTGGAATCACAAGTATTATGAATAATTTGATGGCTCATACCAGGAAGGTTAACTCTAAACTTAGAATCATCATGGATTTTGGGTTCAGCAATCCATACTAATAAGGGATTATGTTGATTTACTAAAGCTTTTAGTTTATTTTTGGCCTTATCCATCTTTAGGCCTCTAATATTCCAATAGATCACTTTTATTGAAGAATGTTAGGGGAGGAAGGATTCCCCTTGTTTCCTAATTTCTGAATATTTTTACTTGCTTTCCTAGTTATTGGAGCATCCTTTACAGGTTTACTAGGAGGTTTTTTCTTTTCTGTTATAACCTTCTTAATTTGGACAGGGGAAATAGGAGTAGTCTCCTTTCTTAAGATATTGACAGGTTGAGAAATAGAGCTATTATGGAGCAAGTAGGCAATACTTACCTCCTTTATTTCACCATCTTCTGAGCTTGAATAATTTGCCTCCTCCACAGTAACTGAATCATCCAAATTTGTGCATGTAATTATGGCCAAAGAATTTTGTGGAGAGATATCCTTCATTACTCCACTGGATTCACCTTTCTCAGAGGTATACTGCACTTTGTCATCATTTTTAAAAGAAGAAATATTAGGAAAAACTTCTAAAGAATTAAGGTCCTCTTTAAAACCCTCTTCGACAGAATCTAAAATCTGATATCTCCCAGTAATCATAATTCCATGTGGGTGAACAATATTATCATTCTCTGTTATGTTAATGGAATCAATGATATGATCTTAAGTATTGAAAGACATATTTCCATTATCAGGGAAGCAAATATCAAAACCAGAAACTTGTTTATTCTTAGGCCTCCATTGTCTCTGTGTCTTATTAACTTTTTTTCGCCCTTGAAAGTGATCTCTCTTTTGAATTCTACACTTTGATCCAAAATGACCCATGATATTACAGTGGGAACAGAATTTAGGTAGATGGCGTATCTAAACTGCTTGCTCGAATTTCCTATACTTTGTATTAACCCAAATTTTGCTAGGAATGGAGAGACTCAAATCAATTTCCACTAAAACACAAGCATAAAAACCAGCTGATCTATTAAGAGTTGTTTCATCTACTCTTATAGGTTTACCCAAAGTTCTTCCCATTTCCATAACAATTTTTTCATTCCAGTATTCAATACTGAGACCTTGGAACATAACCCAAACAAAATCTAGAGAAGTTTTTTGTTCTTCAGGATTAAAATTTGGTTCCCAAGCTCTTAAACTCAAAGTTTGAGATTCCACAGTCCAGTAACCTTTCCACATAAAATTTCTATCTTCTTCATTTTCAATTTTAATGATAAAGAATCCTTTTCCTAAAGGGATGAATTGGATATTACCCTTAACCTTGTACTGCTTTTTTAAAGAGTTAACTACAACCTCCATTTTTAAAAATAGGAACCAAAATGGGTAAAGAAAAGGAAGAAAAAACGGTAAATATCTTGCGAGAATATAAAGATATCTTTGCATGGAGTATGGAATAAATGCCAGGGATAGATCCATCAGTCTCATGTCATGAATTAGACATTAAAAAGAATGTAAAACCATTTAAACAAAGAATATGGAAGATTGCTATTGATTATCATCCTCAAATAGAAGCGGAGTTGCAAAAGATGTTGGATGTCGGGATCATAAGGGAAGCAAAATATCCAGAATGGATAGCAAATATGGTGGTAGTACCAAAAAATAACAAAAGGATAAGAATCTGCATAGATTTTACTGACTTAAATAAAGCATGTCCGAAGGACAGTTTTCTTCTACCATATATCCCTCAAATGGTAGAATCAGCATCGGGAAATGATAGAATCTTAACGATGGATGAATATAAAGGTTATAATCAAATTCCTTTGGTGGAAGAAGATCAAGAGCATAGTGGTTTTTTCGCACCAAGAGGTTTATACTGTTATACGAAAATTCCATTTGGATTGAAGAATGCGGTTGCGACATATCAAAGAATGGTGGAGAAAGTATTTGAAAAGTGGATACATAAAACATTAGAAGTCTATGTAGATGATATGTTAATTAAGAGTAAAGAGGCAAAGGATTATGTTGATGATTTGCGCGAAATCTTTGAAGAAATGCAAAAATTCAATATCAAAGTAAATCCAGAAAAATGTGTTTTCGGTATATCATCGGGGAAATTCTTAGGTTACATAGTGTCTAAGAAGGGAATAAAAGTTGATCCATAGAAGATACAAGAAGTTAGAGATATGTCGCCCCCTGCAATAGTGAAAACTAAATGGATTGATAGCTTCATTGGGAAGATTTATCTCAAGGTCTTCGGATAAGTGTAAACACTTTTTCAATATATTAAAGAAGGGGACCAAATTTGAATGGACGGAAGAATATGGTAAAACATTGCAGAACATAAAGAATCATTTGGTAAATTTATCCATTATGAAAAAGGCGAAGCCGAGATAGGAATTGCTACTCTATTTAGCATCGAAATCGCATGCATTAAGTACATTACTGCTACGTTCGGATGAAGGGATTGAAAAACCGATATATTATATAAGTAAGACATACAATTCTGCAGAGAAAAACTACTCAAAAATTATTCTCGCACTAGTATATGCATCACTCAAGCTTCGCATTTACTTTCAAACTCACAAGATTAAAGTGTTAACGAGAGTACCAATCGAACCCACAATGGAGAATTCAAAAAGATCAGGAACAGTTGAAAGGTGGAACACGCAATTGGGAAATTATGAAATTGGTTATGAAATTTTATCGTCGCCAAAGTCGCAGGTTATCGCAGAATTTCCATTGGAAGAAGATGGGTATGTTGAAGAAATGATGGATGTGGATGAAGAACTTGGGAATCCTAAAGATTTATTAGCTGAAAGAAATCCAAATACATGGGAGATATTAGTCGATGGATCATCCAATGGACAAGGGAATGTGATCGGTATTGTATTCATTTCACCTACAAGAGAGAGAATGGCTTACTCATTCAGATTGGATTTCGCATCCATAAATAATGAAATTGAGTATGAAGCAGTTGTGCATGCATTAAGACTAGCAATTGACATAAAGATAGAAGATTCGATAATAACTAGTGATTCACAGTAAGTGATTTGTCAGATCGAAGGAATATATAGTACAATTAACAATCTTTGCAAAAATACAAAAAAATAGTCTTGGATTTAGCGGTGCGAATTCCAATACTAAGTTGGAGACACATAGGCAGAAAAGACAATAGACTTGCAGATGCATTAGCTTCCATACCTTCCATGTTAATAGACCCAGTTGCAAGAGACATAAAAATACAAACATTCTATTTACCATCTATAAAGAAAGGATAAGAAACGCAAACAAATATAATGACAATTGAAAATATGGAAGAAGAAAATGAAAGCGAAGACAAGGATTGGAGAACTGAGATCCATTTATATCTAGAGAAGGGAGAAATGCCAAGAAAAAGTTTGGAGGCACACAAGTGAAAAAGTCGTGCGGCGAATTATGAATTAAGAGATGGCATTATTTATAGAAGATCATTTCTTGGACCCTCGCTCAGATGTCTTATGCGAAAAGAAGAAATAGAAATCTTAAAGGCATTACATTATGGAGATGCGGGAAATCATAGTGGAGGAAGATCACTCGCATACAGAGCAAAGATACAAGGCTATTATTGGCCATACATGCATGAGGATGCAAAACAAGTCTCAAGGAGATGTGAAGAATGTCAACGTCATGGAAAGAAGATACACGCACCCGGAGCAATGTTGAATACATCAACAAATGTGTAGACCTTTGGAGAATAGGGAATCGACATTGTTGGACCATTTATACCAGGGGCGGGACAAAAGAGATACTTAATTGTCGCAATAGACTATTTTACAAAATGAGCAGAAGTTAAAGTGGTTCAACATATTTGTGATAAGGACATCTTCACGTTCATTTTTGAAAATATTATATGCAGATTTGGCATTCCTGCACAACTGGTATCTGGTAATGGAAAATAGTTTGAGGGTGAAAATATAGAAATGTTGCTTAATGCATTCAAAATTCAAAGAGGAAAATCAACTCCTTTATATCCGCAGAGCAATGGACAAGTAGAAGCAACAAATAAAACTATCGCAGACAACTTGAAGAAGAAATTAAAAGGGCATAACAAGGGATGGTGCGAACAGGTGCATAATGTAGTATGGGATTACATGACATCAAGGAGAGAAGCGATAGGAATGTCACTTTTTTGGCTGACATATGGAGTAGAAGCAGTGTTACCAATAGAAGTTATCATTCCAACAACAAAGAAAGAAGCCTGGGAAAAGAATCTAAGTGCATATCTAATTTTAACGAAACTTGATGATCTAGAAGAAGCAAGAGGGGTCGCTTTACAGCATATGGAAAATTATCAAAAACGATTGGCTCGAGAATACAACAAACGTGTTAAAATAAGAGAGTTTCAACCAGGCGAGTTATTGCTGCGAGAAATCCCAGTTTATCAGAAAGGAAGAGATGGGAAATTGGAAAATAAATGGGAGGGGCTCTATATAATAAAAAGGATAGTTGGAAATGGAGATTATGAGTTAATGGATCCAGACATAAGGGATACAGGTCGAAAATTGGATCGTCCTTGGAATAGACAATATTTGAAGAAATATTATCCATAGGAGTTTGCGAAGTGAATCGCACAAGCTAACACATGTGCAGCGTAAAGGATATGTATTCACATGGATATAATATTTGATGTAATAAACAAGTTTGAAAATTTCGTTCACATACCAATTTTTTTATAGAAACACGCAAATGTAAGACCTTATAATAAGACCTTAATAAAAGGCAACATAAATGATTTTAAATCAGATTGGCTAAGAATCCGAATGTGGCGTGCAACCTAGTTCGCATACATGCAAGAGGCAAAAAAGTAAGACATATCGCATGTCATCGTCAGAGAAACCTAGAAAGCATGACTCAAGGGAAACCAACACCGACCCTGGAAATTGAGTCATGGAGATTTGGGGTGAGAACAAGCGAAAATGCCCATTCGGGAGAGGTACCTTAAATTTTTAGTTTAAGATAATAATTTTAGATTGAGAGAATAAGGTGAGAAAGTCTCTCCTAAGGAGTGCAGAAACTCGATCAGGGCGCCGAGGTACATGGTTGAGTCAAGAGTGCCCGGGGCGTCTGGAACGTACCTTGCCACTCTTGACAAGTCCTGACTATGATGCACTTGGTCCGTAGATACCCCATTTAGGGTGCGGTCTCCCATCCATAAACCTTATCGGTAGTGGAATGTGAGACTGTGAAATCAACTGGTAGTTAAATTATTAGATGGGAAGAGCCATAACCTTAACCCGGTAGAGGTAAGCTTCCTTTAAAGGGAAACCAAGGGGAAGATAAGGACGACACCCTCCATTAGGGAGCTGAATTGTGTAAAAAGACGTAAATGTCATGAGGATTTTTACTCATGGGAGTATTAAGACTCATTATATTCATGCGATAAAACCTGAAGAGATAATAATACAAGAAAATGATAAGATGAGGTCAATGGGTCGATACACTACAGTTTCAAGACTTCCTGCGGCCTCTTCGCACAGAGGCAAGTTAAGACCTTTACATAGGAAGGAAAATTAAGACCTCATAAGAAAGATTAAATGAGATAATATTTGTTTTGCAGGAAAGAAGAATCTAACAACAGAAGTTAACTCAATTGTTTCGTACAAGAAATATAATAAGAGGAAAGTATGGGAATTAAAATAACAAAATATTATCTTTCTTGTGACAAACAAGTTTAAAGTGTATCAAAACAAAAAAGGGAAATTTAGATAAAAAGAGAAAACTAAACATGTTCATCAACTACATCTTGTTCGACCTAAGACTTCTCAGCATTAGTATTGGGTACAGGATTTTCAACTTCAGCATTAGTCTCACCAACATATTTTTCCTTCTCAAGTAGATCCTATGCATTCTCCTGATCCTTTTCATCATCACTCACAAACTCATAGTCACTATCTGGTTCAGGATATTCTTCATCTTCGCTTACATTAAGAGGAGGTATATTTACTGCAGGAATAGATTTTCTTAGAAGAATTCCGTTAACAACAGATTGAGCACTAGCATGAGCCTTGCGAATAGCTCATCTTTCAAGATTCCTAGCATTGATCTCCAAAAAATTCTGTTGATGTGCGAGTCTTCTTCGCGCTCTATCTCGAGAGGCAGAAAGAGAAATCTCAAGGTTCATATGAGACACTTCCAGGTTCATCCGATCCTTGCGAACTTTGGCTAAATCATATTTCAACAGGGCATTGGTAGATTGATGCGACCTTTCAAAATCTGTAGAGAGTTATATATTATCATAAGTTGGAAATAAAAGTCACATCAACAAAATTCAAAAAATGATTAAAGAATAATGAGGCAGTCAACTCTAGCTGACTACCTTCGCAGAACATAGAAAGAAGAAAGGTGTTATTCTTCATACTTTCCATAGCTTTATCAAATTCATCACCAACTGAACCATTTATATGGGATCGAATCTTCTTTTCATCAGTAGAGAGAGATTTATTCTTTTTCTTAAGACCATCATGGGAGTGCTTTAATTGATTATATTATTCTTGAAGATGATTCTTCTTCACAGTCAAACTTATTTTACTTTGAATGATTTTTTTCATTCTGGGACTTTAATTCCTTAAGCGATATCTCATGTTGTACTTCAAGAGAGCTTGATCTCGCGCTTGATCTTCGTTTATTTTCTGAAGAATTGAATATTGGTGCGAAAACATCGCTTCTTTGCTTAAGAAAGAATGCTTCTCCCTAAAAAGGGTATGATTTTCTTCTGACAAGGTTTCGTGTATTAGATCAGCATTATAAGATAATTTAGAAAAATAAGATATTTGACTATTTAATACTTCAATTTCTTGAACGAGAAGATTATTTTCACGGGTTAGATTATTAATCTGATCAAGTGAATATATATGAATGTTGATGGTTTAGTTGATATAATTAATTGACTCTGCAACTTCTTGTTATCCGCTTGGGTATCCTCAGCAAGATATTGAAAAGTATATCTCTCCATAACTCGCTTCTGGTTTATATCTTAACAAGTGCATGCAAAAATTTAAGGAATGTGGGTAAGCGAAAAAATATATCATAGGGTACAATAAGTAAAAGAGAAAATATTACCTTTAAGTTCTTAGTTTCGATTGAGAAGGTTTTCAGCATCAAGATTTGCAACTTGAAGTTCTCCCCTCATCTTCTAGACCTCTTGAAGTTCCACTTTCAATCTATTGACTTACTTCTCTAAAGAAGAATTTTGTTGTGAAAGTTGCAATTGAGAGCAGCTAGATTCAAAACACTTTTCGGCTAGAATCATTCGACGATGAGAGTCCTAAAAAAAAGATAAGAATAAGAGATTAAGATACTAAAGCTGATCAAAAACATGAGAAAAAGTACTTACCAAAACATCTAGAGTAGTATGGAAGCTTGGATCAATCTGAGAATGGATCTCATCTCTTATAGCTCTATCAGAGGGAAATTCACACAGAAGTTTACTCAGGGCAGAGCAAATGCGAAGTTTGCAAGGGTCACTAGTAAAGGATTGAGCAGAGTTGATAATTTCGGACAGAGTTTGAGAAGCGAAATTCACACTATCCAAAGCTTTTTTGCTAAGAGAAAGGGAATTTAATAAAAGAGGAGAAGATGAAGAAGAAGAAGGGATGGATATAGAAGGAGAAGGAATAATAAAATATGTAGGGACAGATATATCAGCAGAATTTGGTTGTAAATCAGTATTAGTGAATGAAGAAGAAGTTTGATTTGCACCCAATAAATTTGCAGAGGCAATAGTAGGAGAACAATTCATCCCTTGGTCAATAAGCGTTTCCTTTTCACCAGGAATTTTTTTTCCAAGGGTAACAGAAGTGTTCGCATCAAAGGTTTGAATAGGGGTGATAGAAGCATTAGTATCATAAGTTTGAATTGTTTCTAAAGGGGTGACGTCTGCGACATCAAAATCAATAATATAAAGATTTGACTTAATTATTGTAGGCTTGCGAACTTTCTTAGTCTTTGATCTCTTGCCACCACCCATCTCACAATCGGAAGCCTACGAAAAAAAAAGTAGATAAGAAATAGAGGCAACAATATTGTTTAGTAAAAATTGGATATTTCTTACTTCTTTGTTGTGCGAAGTTTTCCTTTTGTGAGATTCTTTATTCGTATTGTCTAGAGAAGAACTAGGGTTTTGAACAGTTATCCTGAGGGCACTTAAAGAATAATTTTTCCTGCAATAATATGGGAATTAGGTTAATAAAAAAAAGATAACAATTATAATTAGGAATCATGATTATCAGAAGAATAAAAGGATAAATCTTGAAAGAGGAAAACAAACTTTGCATTCTTATCCATGGTAGCAGTAGAAGCAGAAGAACAGCAGTAGGAATGCAAACAACGGCAATAAACAAAGGAAGAAAGAGAAATTTTAGTGAAGAAGAGAAGAGAAGAAAAGAAAAGAAAAGAAAATGTTATTCTTTTTTAAAGAAATCAATAAATAGATGGGTGAGACGACGGATTATAAACGATTTTGAGCTGGTAAAAAGGAGAGGGATCGACACGTGTGAATATATAAACTTGAATTTCGGAAAATTGTCGGCAAGGTAAAATGTGAAAAGACAAGCTTATGCGATATCATAGGATAGAGGTTTCTCATATCGCTCACCCTATAAAATAAGTGAAATGAGAAGAGGCAAAATGTAGGAATAGAATATCGCACATATTAGTAAACATGTGAAGTAAAGATTATCTAACATAAGCGAGGGCTATCGTACACATCAAAGTTGGGGTGACGTACTGGATAATGCCAGTGAAGTCAAGAGTAAGGTGTGAAGTTTTGTGCGAAGTATAGTTTGTGCGAGAATGAGTGAGTGTACATGAGCGAATGTATCACATAGTGATTCCAAAAATAGTGGATCTCTTAGCTTTCATCCATATTGAGGAATCCTATATAAAGGAAAGAGGTCATCACATACAGGAGAGATCTTTTTAGTGTATGTTAGACAAGAAACTAGGAGACATAAAGTTTATTTGGACAGCAAGTAAAATCATTGTAACACCTTGTATCCGATTATAATCTTCATACTTAATAAATAATTCTATTATGATTACTTAATCTTGTCTAGTTACACTGGGGTGTGGTTGTAGGTTTTCCTGCAACTACATTCTTATTGGAAAACAAAGTTGTCATTGTGTAGCATGTTACGTAACCTAAAGTCTGTTAAGATTCTCGGCGTTCAAGGACTTATTAATGAGCTCATGCTATTAGAACTTTTGCTTCAGAATCCCGTGGCCTTAGAGCAAGTGGTTGTTGAAAGTTGCATTCTTGAACAATGTCGTGAGTCAAAACCAGATCTCAGCAAGAGACGGATGAAGAAATCTAGTGGAACGCTACTAAAACTCCCAAGAGCAGCTGCAACTATCTCAATCTTGTTTAATATCTACACTTGAATGATGGTATGTAGGATTTTCAAAGGATCCAAACGGAAACTTAACAAAAAAAAATATATTTGGATGATACTGCAGAACTAGTTGAGCTTGTGCGATCAACTGCTTTTAGAAAGCCACAATTTTCTTGAATGAAGAAGATGAAAATCATTCTTTTCTTTCTACCTTTTATTTATGACAGTTTGGTTACTTGCACTTAGGACTTGGGACATCAATAAATTCATTTTGAGTGAAAATTGTGAGATGCACCAATTTTTAATAATATCTTGTAAAAAACTATTTTTTCACCTGAGTTGACCCACCAATTTTTTCATTAATAGTAAAATCATTACAGTGTGAGTTTGAAAAACACACATAGGTTTCTCCAACCAACTATTTTTCTAAAAAGCTGTCAGTTAATAACAAAATATTACACGCTCTACATGTCACCTAATTACTAGAATATCGCAAACCACGGTGGAGAGGGCCGACTGTTAAACAAATGAAGAGAGATAAAATTTGTAATTTTACAAGATTTTTGTGAAAATGGAAGAATCTGAAGAAGGAGATGAAATGGGAAGAAAGAGAGTGATAATGATAAAGTCGTAACAGTAAAGCAAAATTTTAATATTAGAATAATACTAGGAAAAATAGTGTTTTTTTTTAGTAACAGTAAAGTAATGCACCAATAAATTATGAGTGATGCTGCACATCCCGCGCTTTTCTCCCGCATTTCATCCCGACAAAGGATCGGACGGATGAAAAATGGCTTTAAACATTTGGATTAGAAAAATGATTCAAAAAAAAAATTGGATTAGAAAAAGTAAAGGTGGGTCCCGCTCACATGTATCTTGCGGGATTTGCATCGGGATTTTGTGGCGGTAGCTCTATCATTTTCGATAGATTATTGAGAAGACCGTGAAAGTGAGAAGTGAGAAAGTCAAGCAGAAGAGTGAGTCAAACCAAACTGTTGAGTAACTGGGAGCTTGAGTAACAAGCTGTTGAAGGTAAATTTAAAGAGGAAAATAATAGATTGACCGCATCTTTCTCCAGCAATTTCTTCCCGCCTCTAATAGAAGTATAAGTAGGACCCACAACTGCCACTCTCACTCCCCGATGTTGAGAAGCTTTGATCTTCACGGCCCATTCACTTACGGGACACTTTTGCGGGAGGAATTGGCGGTGAGTCTATCACTCCTAATGAAGGATAAACCACCTCAGCTCCGTCAGAGTCCAATAGCATTGTTTTGTTTTTCGTCGGTCGGCTATTCCCACCGTGGCAGCGGTAATATTTTGTTGTTAACCAACTGTTTTTCAGAAAAATGAGAAAAATAAATAAATACAGCTACTCAGTTGCCATATGCCACAATTCATACGGTGTAGGGAAGGGAAAAGAGGGCACCATAATAAGGTTGCCTTCCTTGTGCTATCCTTTCCCTTTATTTGAGGGATAGGGAAGGGATGCCCTCTCCCATAATGCTTGGTTTTAAGAGTTGGGACATCAGTAAATTCATTTTGAATGAAAATTGTGAGATACACCAATTTTCAATAATATATAGTAAAAAGTTGAAATAAAATTTTCACCTGATTTTTGACCCACCAATTTTCCCAGTAATAATAAAATCATTACTCGGTGAGTTTCAACTTTGAACAACACACAGAGGTTGCTTTAACCAATTATTTTTCTAAAAAACAGTCCGGTTAACAACAAAATATTACACGCTCTACATGCCACCTAGTTACTAAAATGTTGTTGTCAACAGCTTGTAGGGACTTTGACTTTCTCAGCTTCTCACTTTCTCAGTCTGGTTTTTATCCTTCATTAAATTTTCATTATCACTCTCTTTCTTCCCATTTCATTTCCTTCTTCAGATTCTTCCATTTTCACAGAAATCTTTTAGAAAATTTAGTCTTATCTTGTTTCAATATGGGAATGTTCTCAACCATCTGTCAAGTATTGGTTGCAGGAATTGCTGCAAGATATCTTTACAAGAATTGGTTCAGTCCAAAAACTAAAGATTCTGGGTCATCAACAGTAAGACACCAAAGTTCATCAACAGATTCAGTCCAAGAATTGGTACACCACCAAAGTAGTACAAAATTCATCTCCTCAGCTGCTGTTAGTGTTTCATCTTTGGCTCATGATCTTCTAATCTTTGAGAACAATGCTCAGGTATATACGAAATTCAACAGCTTTTACTTGTTTAGATCTGCTTATTTATTTGTAAATTGCAATAAAAATTCTTGAATTTTGATTGAAGGTTCCTGAAAAACTTAGTGAGAATGTTGCATCATCAAAGCAAGTTCAAGCTAATTGGTACTACAATTACTTTAATCCTACTTGTTTGATGATGTTTAAAAACCACATATTTAAGAATCTAATTTTTCTATATTGGGAGTGGCAAATTAGGATGAATTTATTAAATGAATCTTATTTTGTATGTGAAGGTACAAGAAACTATTGCAGGCATGGAGAGAAGCCAATCCAAAGCCCAAAACACCTAAACAAGTATCTAGGCTTGTCATTCTAACCTTGCATCAGCACGGAGTGACCGAAGTAGAGGTACGATAAATCGATAATGGCGATAGGAATTAGGATGGTAACAAGTTCTAGTTTAGTTGTTTATCTTTGAAACACTTCAATAAGGGATTCTTGTTGTTGTCAAAGGGTCTATTGAGATTCTATCGTCTTCCGTGTCTGCTTGCGCCTTGGAATAGAATTGATGCAGCAGCAACAGTCACTCCTCCTTCTCGACCGGAAGGAGTGAAATTCGAATTAAATACGTTTCCGGTGAGATAATCTTCCTTGAAATGATTGCGAAACTACCTCATTTTGTGTTCTCTAGAAAAGGCTTCAAATTTGGTTTCACAAGTGGAAATTACTACCAGGTGGATGCTTATGCGGTGGCGGATGGGGACGGCTTAACCGTTTATGTTGACGTCGCGGACCCTAGCGAAGCCACCATCAGTGTTCCTGAGGATGTTCGAGTGGCAGTATCAGAACGATCAAAAGCACGTGCATCCAAAGATAAGCGGAAGGCCAAAGCACTGCATAAGACCATTATCGATGCTGGTTACAGGTTTTTGCTTATCTCAAAATTTGTTTCTTCAGCAATAAAAGTCGCTAAAACCCAGTTCGTCGTTGTTTGTTACATACAGAGTCGTACGTGGTCCAAACAAAAGGGAAATTCTTGCCAGAGAGTACCGGATCCGATTGAGGTAAAACACTGCTTATTTGATATTTGTTACATGAATTTGCAGTTGTTTTTAAAACGCTATTGAATAAACAGGGGCATTGATGCACCAGAGAACAAACAGCCCTTTGGGAAAGAGGCGAAGAAAGAACTTACCAAGCTTGTTAAAGGCAATTGTGTGAGCGTTCATGTTTACGAGGAGGATCAATATGGTAGACTTGTAGGGGATGTCTATTGCAATGGAACATTTGCACAGGTACCACACAGCCGCCTTATTGCTAGCAGTTCCATTATATTACTTACATTTTAAGAAATCCCCTTCCTATGATCTCATCCGGTTCATTTTCTTTGCATCTTTGCTTTCCTTGGTGCAGGAAGTAATGCTCAAGAAAGGGCTTGCTTGGCATTATGCAGCTTTTGACAAGCGCCCTGAACTCAAAAAGGTGAATTTTAAGCCATATTTTGATTTTGGTTTTCGTTATTGCTCGAACTTATTCTTAGTTGTACATTATTTGACACACATTTATGTTTTGCATTAGTTGGCTGAGGAGGCTAAAGCTGCTGGGATTGGGTTATGGGCAGATTCAGATCCTGAAAAGCCATGGGAATGGAGAAAAAATAACCCCAGAAAGAAAACTAGTGTATCTTAGAGACAGCACTTGCCATCACAAGTCATCCAAATCTTCTTTCTACTAGCTGTTTAGAGTATTTGCTGTGCACATGGATGTTTTTATATCTGTACTGGACCCTTTGAATTTTGATACAGATGATCTGTATAATTGTATCGCGTCAGTAATATATTTATGTCTAAAATGGTTGCAGTAGAGACTAAAGATTCATGTCTTCACCTGAAAATCTAAGCAAACTTATATTTGGGAAAAGGCAGATTTTGAACACTCTCTATTTAACGGGAGCCTTCAGATTAATAGGCGCATCAAAACCCTCTTCTAAAGTTCTAACATCTGAGAAAGGAATCCCATTCCAAAGTGTTGAAGATGAAGCTCATTTGCCGTATAAAAAAGCTTTAACCTCTGTGAAAAGTATTTTACTCCGAACAGAAGACATCCGAGCATACGCACCATGTCTACTCAAAGCTATACTCAGTTCCTTAAAAATGAAGTTAAAACTTTGGGAATAGCAATGTGTGGTCCAATCCAAAGTTGATAAAGCTTTACTCAGTTCCTATCATCCTATGTACCAAAAAGCCTGTTCTCTTTTTTAAAAGACACCACTAGTGTACCTTAAATGATATTTTTTTGAGAAATGTACCTTAAATGATATTCTAAGTTATTTTTTTATTCTTTTTTATTTACCATACTAAATACTGACCTTTTGATGTAATTAAGTCGAAAGAAACCACATCTCAAAATAAAAATAGAAATGGGCACAGAATATGCTCCAGTCTCTCATTCAGATCTCTAAGAGCGTCCACAATCATGGACTATCTTAAAACCAAAAACTATATTTTTTTAGTTTTAGTCGTGTTTTAAAACAACGGGTAGAAACTAAAAAATTTAGTCAGGCGGTATCACAGGCTACGCCTGAAAGAAAAAAAAATTAAAAAAAAAAAAATATGCATGGGGCGAACTCACAGAGTACACCCAAAAGAAAAAAAATAAAAAGAATGCATGGGGCGAACTCACAAAGTGCGCCCCATTGGGGCGTATTTTCAAAGTGCGCGCCATTGGGGCGTATTTTTAAAGTGCGCCCCATGGGGGCGAACGTTTAATAAACTTTTGGGTTACGCCTGGTTGAGGCGCGCACATTTCGTTTACGCCTGGTTGTGGCGCGGACTTTTGGCTTACGCCTGGTTAGGGCGCGTACATTTGGTTTACGCCTGTCATCAGGCGCGCACTGAAATTACGCCGACTATATTTAGTTTTAGTCGAGGGTCGAGACCAAATTTGGTCCAGTTTTCACTCTCTCTCCAACTAAAACCAAATATATGGTTTTAGTACAGCCCCACTGCGATTGATTTTCTGGACTATATGTCCTTTAGTCCAGTTTTTAGTCCATGACTGTGGACGCTCTAACAATTACACTGGAAATCCTGATTCAAATTAACCTCTCAGAAATATATCCAACTTTTAGAATCGTTTCTACTAAAACAATGAATTCTAAGTTCCAACTTCAGTTTAAGTGCAAAAGAGCCCCAAGATAATGGTACTCTGGTCCAAAAAGAGTTCGAAAATGATTAATGCACCGCGGCTGTGCACTGCACCCTGTCCCGCGGAGAGAGTGTGCGACAGAAATGAAAAAGCGGCCCCCACTAATGGCTCCCACCCCTGCTAATCACCGTACCTTTCCCTTTGAACCGTTGGATTTCGTGTCGGTGCACACCGCGGTGCACAGCCGGGGTGCGTGTATCATTTCCCAAAAGAGTTTCCATCCCATCCCAATCTCTTATTGACTTCTCAGTTGAGTCTTCCTAATATTCTCCTCTTACCTACTTCTTATAATTGTATTATTATTATTATCCATGGATGCTAAGAGGGGTACTAATTTCATTAGATGTGTACTAAAATATCCATAGCAAACAAAAATCTTTCACCATTAGAGTGGTACACCCCTCAGAAAATCAGTACCTCCTATTAGCATTTTGGAATTTTCCTTTTAACTTGCTTTTTCATTATTGGAGTAGTACGTACCACTACACTACTCAGTGTTCTTCCTCTCTCTCTTGCCCTTTACATTTTTTCAAACTTTCTCTGCTAGTCTGCTTTATCCATCTTCATTTCCATTTTCAATATGGGAATTTATTCAAGTTTTCGCAATCGAGTTGGAAACACTCTTGTTGGGATCATACATGGGATTTGTTTCAGCAAGCCAAAAACATTTTCTGATGATGATGATCAAGATTATTCTAACATATCATCACCAGATCACCATGTATCCCAACCTCCTCCTCCTCCTCCTCCTACTAATGGTGTTTCATCTCTGGGTTCTGATCTTTTTAACTTTGACAATACTTTTGAGGTAAAATCTCTCCAACACCTTAATTTCATCTTTGTGCTTTTCCATTTTATGGTATTAACATGGAATTTCCTGATTTTTTTTTAAGGTTCCTGAATTACTTAGTGAGCATGTTGCATCATCAAAGAAAGATCAAGCTAAATGGTAATATTAATTTGACCCTGATTACTTGTTTGATCTTAAATTACTACATTAAGCATGATTGGCAAAATTTGCTACATCTATTTTGAAATTTATGTGTAAAATGTTGAAAGGTACGAGAAACTTTTGAAGGCATGGAAAGGTGCAAAACCGCCACCAAAAACACCTGAGCAAGCATCTAGGCTTGTCATGCAGACCTTACACAAAAACCAAAAGGCTGATGTTGAGGTATATATACATTACTGGACATGCACTGCTAGAATTTGTGATTTCGCGATCAGTTTTTGGTTTAATTAGGATGTCAATTAATGAGTTTCGATGAAAGGCATGTACAATTCAGTTTTTTGTTGTTGTTGATGTAGCGCTAAACTACTAATTAACTAGACTAAGGGGCTTTTATTTTATTTTTTGTTTAAGGGTCTGTTGAAATTCTATGGTCTTCCAGTTCTGCATGAGCATCAGATTGACATTCCAGCAGAAGAAGTCTTTCCTGCAGTAGAAGTCTTTCCTCCTCCTCGGCCTGAAGGGGTGAAATTCGAATTACACACATTTCCGGTGAGATAGTGCAAATAATTGCAAAACCAGTTCTTTATCTATTCTAATTGAAACAATTTCAAGTTTGGTTTCACAACTGGAATTAAATTACTTCTAGGTGGATGCTTATGCTGTTGCTGATGGGGACGGCTTAACCGTTTATGTTGATGTCGCGGACACTAGGGAAGCCACCATCAGTGTTCCTGAGGATGTTCGAGTGGCAGTATCAGAACGATCAAAAGCACGTGCATCCAAAGATAAGCCGAAGGAAAAAGTACTGCATAAGACCATTGTGGATGCTGGTTACAGGTTCTTGCTTATCTTCAAATTTGTTTCCTCAGCAATAAAAGTTGCTAAAACCCAGTTTGTTGTTTGTTACATACAGAGTCGTACGTGGTTCAAACAAAAGGGAAATTCTTGCCAGAGAGTACCGGATTCGATTGAGGTAAAACACTGCTAATTTGATTTTGGTTACATGAATTTGCTCTAACACGCTATTGAATAAGCAGGGGCATTGATGCACCAGAGAACAAACAGCCCTTTGGAAAAGAGGCGAAGAAAGAACTTACTAAGCTTGTTAAAGGCAATTGTGTGATTGTTCATGTGTACGGGGAGGATAAATATAATCGACTCGTAGGTGACGTTTATTGCAATGGACAATTTGCACAGGTACCACACAGCTGCCTTATTGCTAGCAGTTCCATTATAGTATTACTTACATTTTAAGAAATCCCCTTTCTATGATCTCATCCGGTTCATTTACTATGCATCTTTGCTTTCCTTGGTGCAGGAAGTAATGCTCAAGAAAGGGCTCGCTTGGCATTATGCAGCTTTTGACAAGCGCCCTGAACTCAAAAGGGTGAGTTTGAAGCCATATTTTGATTATAGTTGTTCTTATTTCTCAAACTTATTCTTTGTTGTACACCTTTATGTTTTGCATTAGTGGGCTAAGGAGGCTAAAGCTGCTGGGATTGGGTTATGGGCAGATTCAGATCCTGAAAAGCCATGGGAATGGAGGAAAAATAACCCCAGAGAAGAAAACTAGCATGTATCTTATTGGAAAGTACCCTGAGATGACAGCCTTCTAAACCCACTCTTATGGAAAGGAAGTTGCCAATGCTTTCGCCTTTGTATATTAGCAGAAAACCTTGAGGTAAGTGACAGTGTATCTTAGAGACAGTGCTGACCATCACAAGTCGTCCTAATCTCCTTTCTATTGAAGCAGTTTAGAGGATTTGGTGTGCATATGTATGTTTTTCATTTTCGGTATTTTAGTACTGAACTCTTTTGAATTTTGATACAGCAACAGCAGAGCTGTATAATTGTGCTGCATCAGTGATTACATTTACTATGTCTAAGATGATTGCACTATAAATTCATCTCTTCACTTTGGAAAAGGCATATTTGCCCCCCCCCCCCTATATTTAACGTGAGCCTTCAGACTAATGGGCGCTTCCAGTCCTCTTTTACAGTTCTAACATCTGAGAAAGGAACCATTCCAAACGGCTGTGCCGTGCTGGCCGTTGCTCAAATTTTGACGTGCAAACCACGTCTACTCAAAGCTTTCCTGAATTCCTTCAAAAAAAAAAAAAAGTTACAACTTTCGGAACCTAGTTAAATTGTGGCCTATTCGAATTAACTGGGGCCTAAATTTAACTCCAGAATCGGGGTTTACATGTGTGTCGAGTAAACCGATTGTTGATTATAATGCTAAAATCGGGGTTTATATGTATGTCGAGTAAACCGATTGTTATATGCCTCGATTAATTCTCATAGGCCCAATTTAGCCATGTTTTTGAAAGGCACGAATATAAACATTTCATTTAAAAAGCAATGTGTGGTCCAATTGAAAAATGATAAAGATTTTACACCTGCCATGCCTATCGGTCTATATGTACCAAAAACCTGTTCTCTACTGTAAAAGACACCACCACAAGTGTACCTTAAGATGATTTTTTTTTTTTTTTGGAAAAATGAGTGTACCTTAAATGATATTCTAAGTTCATTTATTTTTATCTTGTGCTTTGCAAGTTGTTTTAATTTTAGTTTAGCTAAGGCCTCTTCGTATGGTTATGGCAAAAAAATGAAGTTTGGCATGCCAGGTGGCATGCCAAATGAGTTTTCCCACTATGGTAGACATGACAAACTTGATTAAAAATATATATTTAATTGTGTTGGGTGGGAACCTAATGAATAAAAAATATATTTGTATTTGTGTGGTGGGGAATTTATAAAAAGTTTAGAATTATAATATAATTAGTGGGACCCTTTAAATATAAAAATATATTGAAAAAGTGAAAAAGTAGGAGAGAAGGAGAGATTATATATATATATATATATAATTACTCGGAGATAAAGTCTTTATCGCTGGAGACAAAGAGACCATCGAGCGATAGAGTCTTTATCGCTCGCTAAAAACTCCATCGTGTATGCCTATATGTCAAATTTGACATATTGGCATATGAGTTTGGCAGTTTAGCATACCCATAGTGGGTGGATATATGCCAAATACATGAGTTTGGCATATGCATAGGAAGAGGCCTAATAGTGGTTGATTATGAATTAGTCATCACATTATTGATATCAATGCGTGTCTGATCTAGTGATCTTTTGTTGCTTGTTTTCATCTCAATGTGCAGGCGGGTCTAAAAGAAGAAATTGGAAGGAGGAGATAAAGGTGGGAAAAAGAAAAGAAAGATTAATGGTCGATGTTGTGAGTAAGGGGGAAGAAATGAATCAGAATTTCACTAAGGAGACAACATCAGAACCAACGGAGGAAAAGAAATACTGTTATAAACATTATAACAAAATCAGGATTTTCTCACAGTATAACTTGTCACAGTTTAGTTTTCAGTCACTGATATACCTGTGATAAGTCCTGCAACAATTATAACTGTTGTTAAATTTTGTATTCGTGATAATGATTAGAAATACTTTTTTATTATTATTAACAATAATATTGACAATTATCGAGACAATCAGAATTATAATCTAAAATGATATTTTCACCCAAAAATTCATCACATCTAAAACAACCCCAAATTAGTAACACTTAGGATTTTCTTGTCATTACTTTTGCAACATTATACAAAATAACAATTTTATTTAATTTCTAAAAATTAATATTGATTTTTTTATTTCTTTAATATTAGAAAACATGATCAAGACCAAGTCAATAAGTCAGGCCTTTGTAGGAAATTTGACTTGGGCAAATACCAAACTTTTCTCTCGATTTTGTCGACAAAACCACAACAAAAATATATGTTTCTTCCGAAGATAGTGAAAATGACCAGACTACCCTTATCGCAATAAGTGCAATAAAAAATTTGAAGACTGTGAAAATGATCGTATTACCCTTATTGGAAATAACTGCAATAAATATTACGGAGACTGCGAAAATGACCATATTACCCTTATTGGAAATAAGTCCAATAAATATTATGGCGGCTGTGAAAATGACCAAACTACCCTTATCGAAAATAACTAAAGTAAATATTATACACTTTGAAAATGACCATATTATTGTTACTGGAAATAAGTGAAATAAATATTATGCAGACTGTGAAAATGACCATACTACCCAATTAAGTGTAATAAGTAAAGTAAATATTGCAGACTGGGAAAATGACCATATTACCCTTATTAGAAATAAATGCAATAAATATTATAGAGACTGTGAAAATAACCAAACTACCCTTATTGAAAATAAATAAAATAAATATTACATACTGTGAAAATGACCATACTACCCTTATTGGAAAAAAATGCAATAAATATTATGGAGACTGTGAATATGACCAGACTACCCTTATCGAAAATAAGTAAAGTAAATACTACAGACTGTGAAAATGACCATATTACCCTTAAAAAGTGCAATAAATATTATGGAGACTGTTAAAATGACCAAACTACCCTTATTCAAAATAAATAAAGTAAAAATTACTGAATGTGAAAATGACCATATTACCCTTATTGGAAATAAGTGTGGAGATTTTAAAAAAAATGACCAAACTACCCTTATTGAAAATAAACAAAGTAAATATTACATACCGTGAAAATGACCATATTACCCTTATTAGAAAAAAGTGCAATAAATATTATGGAGACCGTGAAAAATGATCAGACTACCCTTATCGAAAATAAGTAAAATAAATATTACAGACTGTGAAAAGAACCATATTACCCTTATTGGAAATAAGTGTAATAAATATTATGGAGACTGTGAAAATGACCATATTACCCTTACAGGAAATAAGTTATTATAAATATCATGGAGACTATGAAAATAACTAAACTACCCTTATCAAAAATAAGTAAAGTAAATATTACATACTGTGAAAATGACCATATTACCCTTTTTGGAAATAACTGCCATAAATATTATGGAGATTGTAAAGATGACCAGACTACCCTGATCGAAAATAAGTAAAGTAAATATTTCCCTTGTTGGAAATAAGTGTAATAAATATTTTGGAGACTATGAAATGACCCGACTATCCTTATCAGAAATAAATAAAGTAATATATTACAAACTGTGAAAATGACCATATTACCCTTACTATAAATAACGCAAAAAAATATTATGGAGACTATAAAAAATGACCAGAATACCCTTATCGAAAATAAGCAAAGTAAATATTACGGACAGTAAAAATGACCATATTACCCTACTAGAAAAAAGTTCAATAAATATTATGGAGACTGTCAGGGTAATATTTATTGCACTTTTTCCAATAAGGGTAATATGATCATTTTCACAGTATGTAATATTTACTTTATTTATTTCAATAAGGGTAGTTTGGCATTTTTCGCCGTCTCCATAATATTTATTGTACTTATTTCCAATAAGGGTAATATGGTCATTTTCACACTATGTAATATTTACTTTATTTATTTTCGATAAGGGTAGTTTGGTCATTTTCATAGTCTTCATAATATTTATTGCACTTTTTTCCAATAAGGGTAATATGGTCATTTTCACAGTCTATAATATTTACTTTACTTATTTTCGATAAGGGTAGTCTGGTCATTTTCATAGTCTCCATAATATTTATCGCATTTTTTCCAATAAGGGTAATATGGTCATTTTCACAGTCTGTAATATTTACTTCACTTATTTTTGATAAAGGTAGTCTGGTCATTTTCACTGTCACCATAATATTTATTAGATTTTTTTCCAATACGGGTAATATGATCATTTTCACAATCTCCATAATACTTATTTCACTTTTTTCTAATAAGGGTAATATGGTCATTTTCACAGTCTGAAAGAATTAATTTACTTATTTCCGACAAGGGAAGTATGGTCATTTTTCACAGTCTGCATAATATTTATTGCACTTTTTTCCAATAAGGGTAATATGGTCATTTTCACATACTGCAAGAATTACTTAATTTATTTTCGATAAGGGTAGTTTGGTCATTTTCACAGTCTCCATAATATTTATTTCACTCTTTTCTAATAAGGGTAATATGGTCATTTTCACAGTTTGTAAGAATTACTTTACTTATTTCCAACAAGGGTAGTATGGTCATTTTTCACAGTCTCCGTCATATTTATTGCACTTTTTTCCAATAAGGGTAATAAGGTCATTTTCACAGTCTGTAACATTTACTTTACTTATTTCCGATAAGGGTAGTATGGTCATTTTCACAGTCTACATAATATTTATTGCACTTTTTTCCAATAAGGGAAATATGGTCATTTTCACAATCTGTAAGAATAACTTTACTTATTTTCGATAAGAGTAGTATGGTCATTTTTACAGTCTCCATAATATTTATTTCACTCTTTTATAATAAGGGTAATATGGTCATTTTCACAGTTTGTAAGAATTACTTTACTTATTTCCAACAAGGGTAATATGGTCATTTTTCACAGTCTCCATCATATTTATTGCACTTTTTTCCAATAAGGGTAATATGGTCATTTTCACAATCTGTAACATTTACTTTACTTATTTCCGATAAGGGTAGTATGGTCATTTTCACAGTCTACATAATATTGATTGCACTTTTTTCCAATAAGGGAAATATGGTCATTTTCACAGTCTGTAAGAATAACTTTACTTATTTTCGATAAGGGTAGTATGGTCATTTTTACAGTCTACATAATATTTATTGCATTTTTTCCAATAAGGGTAATATGGTCCTTTTCACAGTCTGTAATATTTATTTTACTTATTTTCGATAAGGGTAGTCTGATCATTTTTCACGGTCTCCATAATATTTATTGCACTTTTTTCTAATAAGGGTAATATGGTCATTTTCACGGTATGTAACATTTACTTTTCTTATTTCCAATAAGGGTAGTATGGTCATTTTCACAGTCTCCATAATATTTATTGCAGTTATTTATAATAAGGGTAATATGGACATTTTCACAGTATGTAATATTTACTTTACTTATTTTCAAAAAGGGTAGTGTGGTCATTTTCACAGTCTCCATTATATTTATTGCATTTATTTCCAATAAGGGTAATATGGTCATTTTTACAGTTTGTCTCTAGTTCATCCGGACGGAAACTCAGGTCTAACTCCACTAATCTTTGAACCTGTGAGGTTCAGTTCTGATATATTTCGTTTCCAGTTCATCCGAACGAGAAACTCAGGTCTAACTCTAGTAATCTTTAAACATGTGATGTTCATTTCTGATATATTTCGTCTCCAGTTCATCATGACGAGAAACTCAGGTCTAACTCTAGTAATCTATGAACCTGTGATGTTCAATTCTGATATATTTCGTCTCCAGTTCATCCGGACAAGAAACTCAGGTCTAAATCTAGTAATCTTTGTACATGTGATGTTCAATGAAGTTATATTTCATCTCAAGTTCATCCGGACGAGAAACTTACATCTAACTCTAGTAATCTGAACTGTGGTGTTCAATTACGATATATTTCATCTCCAGTTCATCCGGACGAGAAATTCGTGTCTAACTTTAGTAATCTCTGAACCTGTGATGTTTAATTCTTATATATTTCGTCTCCAGTTCATCCGGACAAGAAATTCAGGTCTAACTCAAGTAATCTCTGAACATGTGATGTTCAATTCTGATATACTTCGTCTCCAGTTCATCCGGATGGGAACTTTAGGTCTAACTCTAGTAATCTCTGAATCTGTGATGTTCAATTCTGATATATTTCGTATCCCGTTCATCGGGATGAGAAACTCAGGTCTAACTCAGTAATATGTGAACTTGTGATGTTCAATTCTCGATATATTTCGTCTCTAGTTCATCCGGACGAAAATTCAAGTCTAACTCTAGTAATCTCTCGAACCCGTGATGTTCAATTCTGATATATTTCGTCTTCAGTTCATCCGAACGAGTAACTCAGGTCTAACTCTAGTAATCTTTGAACCTGTGATTTTCAATTCTGATATATTTCGTCTTCAGTTCATCCGAACGAGGAACTCAAGTCTAACTCTAGTAATCTTTGAACCTGTGAGATGTTTAATTCTGATATAGTTCGTCTACAGTTCATCCAAAGAGAGGCTTTGATCTAACTCTAGTGATTTTTGAACTTGTGATGTTCAATTCTGATATATTTCATCTCCAGTTCATCCGAACGAGAAACTCAGGTTTAACTCTAGTAATATTTAAACCTGTGATGTTCAATTTGTATATATTTCGTCTTCAGTTCATCAGAACGAGGAACTCAGGTCTAACTCTAGTAATCTGTGAACTTGAGATGTTCAATTCTGATATATTTCGTCTCCAGTTCATCCGGACGAGAAACTCAGGTCTAAATCTAGTAATCTTTGTACATGTGATGTTCAATGCCGATATATTTCATCTCAAGTTCATCCGGACGAGAAACTCACATCTAACTCTAGTAATCTGTGAACCTGTGGTGTTCAATTCTGATATATTTCATCTCCAGTTCATCCACATGAGAAATTCAGGTCTAACTTTAGTAATCTCTGAACCTGTGATGTTTAATTCTTATATATTTCGTCTCCAGTTCATCCGGACGAGAAATTTAGGTCTAACTCAAGTAATCTCTGAACCTGTGATGTTCAATTCTGATATATTTCGTCTCCAGTTCATCCGGATGGGAAATTCAGGTCTAACTCTAGTAATCTCAGAACCTGTGATGTTCAATTCTGATATATTTCGTCTCCTGTTCATCGGGACGAGAAACTCATGTCTAACTCTAGTAATATGTGATCTTGTGATGTTCAATTTTGATATATTTCGTCTCTAGTTTATCCGGACGAGAAATTCAGGTCTAACTCTAGTAATCTTTGAACCTGTGATGTTCAATTCTGATATATTTCGTCTTCAGTTCATCCAGACGAGTAACTCAGGTCTAACTCTAATAATCTCTGAACCTGTGATGTTCAATTCTGATATATTTCGTCCTCAGTTCATCCGATCGAGGGACTCGGGTCTAACTCTAGTAATCTTTGAACCCGTGATGTTCAATTCTGATATATTTCGTCTGCATTTCATCCGAACGAGGAATTCAGGTCCAACTCTTGTAATCTATGAACCTGTGATGTTCAATTCTGATTTATATTTCGTCTCCTGTTCATCGGGACGAGAAACTCATGTCTAACTCTATTAATATGTGAACTTGTGATGTTCAATTCTGATATATTTCGTCTCTAGTTCATCCGGACGAGAAATTCAGGTCTAACTCTAGTAATCTCTGAACCTGTGATGTTCAATTCTGATATATTTCGTCTTCAGTTCATCCGAACGAGTAACTCAGGTCTAACTCTAGTAATCTTTGAACCTGTGATGTTCAATTCTGATATATTTCGTCTTCAGTTCTTCCGAACGAGGAACTCAAGTCTAACTCTAGTAATCTTTGAACCTGTGAGATGTTTAATTCTGATATAGTTCGTCTACAGTTCATCCAAAGAGAGGCTCTGATCTAACTCTAGTGATTTTTGAACTTGTGATGTTCAATTCTGATATATTTCATCTCCAGTTCATCCGAACGAGAAACTCAGGTTTAACTCTAGTAATCTTTAAACCTGTGATGTTCAATTTGTATATATTTCGTCTTCAGTTCATCAGAACGCGGAACTCAGGCCTAACTCTAGTAATCTATGAACCTGTGATGTTCAATTCTGATATATTTCGTCTCCAGTTCATCCGGACGAGAAACTCAGGTCTAAATCTAGTAATCTTTGTACATGTGATGTTCAATGAAGTTATATTTCATCTCAAGTTCATCCGGACGAGAAACTTACATCTAACTCTAGTAATATGTGAACCTGTGGTGTTCAATTCTGATATATTTCATCTCCAGTTCATCCGGACGAGAAATTCAGGTCTAACTTTAGTAATCTTTGAACCTGTGATGTTTAATTCTTATATATTTCGTCTCCAGTTCATCCGGACAAGAAATTCAGGTCTAACTCAAGTAATCTCTGAACCTGTGATGTTCAATTATGATATATTTCGTCTCCAGTTCATCCGGATGGGAAATTTAGGTCTAACTCTAGTAATCTCTGAATCTGTGATGTTCAATTATGATATATTTCGTCTCCTGTTCATCGGGATGAGAAACTCAGGTCTAACTCAGTAATATGTGAACTTGTGATGTTCAATTCTGATATATTTCGTCTCTAGTTCATCCGGACGAGAAATTCAAGTCTAACTCTAGTAATCTCTGAACCTGTGATGTTCAATTCTGATATATTTCGTCTTCAGTTCATCCGAACGAGTAACTCAGGTCTAACTCTAGTAATCTTTGAACCTGTGATGTTCAATTCTGTTATATTTCGTCTTCAGTTCATCCGAACGAGGAACTCAAGTCTAACTCTAGTAATCTTTGAACCTGTGAGATGTTTAATTCTGATATAGTTCTTCTACAGTTCATCCAAAGAGAGGCTTTGATCTAACTCTAGTGATTTTTGAACTTGTGATGTTCAATTTGTATATATTTCGTCTTCAGTTCATCAGAACGAGGAACTCATGTCTAACTCTAGTAATATTTAAACTTGTGATGTTCAATTTGTATATATTTCGTCTTCAGTTCATCAGAACGAGGAACTCAGGTCTAACTCTAGTAATCTGTGAACTTGTGATGTTCAATTTTGATATATTTCGTCTCCAGTTCATCCGGACAAGAAACTCTGGTCTAAATCTAGTAATATTTGTACATGTGATGTTCAATGCCGATATATTTCATCTCAAGTTCATCCGGACGAGAAACTCACATCTAACTCTAGTAATCTGTGAACCTGTGGTGTTCAATTCTGATATATTTCATCTCCAGTTCATCCGGACGAGAAATTCAGGTCTAACTTTAGTAATCTCTGAACCTGTGATGTTTAATTCTTATATATTTCGTCTCCAGTTCATCCGGACGAGAAATTTAGGTCTAACTCAAGTAATCTCTGAACCTGTGATGTTCAATTCTGATATATTTCGTCTCTAGTTCATCCAGATGGGAAATTCAGGTCTAACTCTAGTAATCTCTGAACCTGTGATGTTCAATTCTTATATATTTCGTCTCCTGTTCATCGGGACGAGAAGCTCATGTCTAACTCAAGTAATATGTGAACATGTGATGTTCAATTCTGATATATTTCGTCTCTAGTTCATCCGGACGATAAATTCAGGTCTAACTCTAGTAATCTCTAAACCTGTGATGTTCAATTATGATATATTTCGTCTTCAGTTCATCCAGACGAGTAACTCAGGTCTAACTCTAGTAATCTCTGAACCTATGATGTTCAATTCTGATATATTTCGTCCTCAGTTCATCCGATCGAGGGACTCGGGTCTAACTCTAGTAATCTTTGAACCCGTGATGTTCAATTCTGATATATTTCGTCTGCATTTCATCCGAAAGAGGAATTCAGGTCTAACTCTTGTAATCTATGAACCTGTGATGTTCAATTCTGATATATTTCGTCTCAAGTTCATCCGGACGAGAAATTCAGGTCTAACTCTAGTAATCTCTGAACCTGTAATGTTCAATTCTGATATATTTCGTCTCCAGTTCATCCGAACGAGGAACTCAGGTCTAACTCTAGTAATCTTTGAACCAATGATGTTCAATTCTGATATATTTCGTCTTCATTTCATCCGAACGAGGAATTTAGGTCTAACTCTAGTAATCTTTCAACCTGTGAGATGTTTAATTCTGATATATTTCGTCTACAGTTCATCCAAAAAGAGGCTCAGAACTAACTCTAGTGATCTTTGAACTTGTGTGTCATGTATCTATGGGGTGTACCTAACTGGGGTGTACCCATCTGTGTGTGGTGCCTAACCTTAACAGGGTGTATTTATCCTTGGGAGTAAAACTGTTAGCCTTAGCCAGTGGGGGGGGTGACACTTGTCTGCCATATGTTTGTCCTTATCCTTCTCTTTTGATTAGTGAGGGTTTTAAATGATGTAATAACAAATTTGTGTTGGTTAAGGAGTTAATGAATCATCCGTTTTAGCTTAAATTAGTTCTCTAATCTATCTCTCTTAAGGGTGATTCCTTGAATCAGATTTCTTTTATCAAGTTTGTATGTTATTTTGTTGTGGATACACAATAATTGGTATCAGCAGCCATACCTTCCTATCATGGGTGGGGAAAAGAATCCAACAATCAAAGAAGTGAACGAAGATTTACGTCGACTGGAGATTTCGTTCAAAGATCAAATAGATAAAATCAACGACAGGTTAGATACGTTTTCGACACAGGATCGTGAGTTCAAATCTTCACTATTAACTAAAGAAGATTTCATCAAACTTATGGAAACCCATTCTAGTAAACGAGCTGAAGATCATCGTGATACAAACGGAGAAGGACAATACTCTCATAATTCTCATCAGGGTGGTTCCATGTTTAATCTTCCACAGGGGAATAGGGATTCCAACTTTAATCCTCGAATGCCCAAGTTAGATTTTCCAAGATTTGATGGAGAAAATCCCAAAGGGTGGATTGATGAGTGCCAAATATTGCATATTCATACATCTTTTTATTGGCACTTAACTCATCTTTTGCGCTTTATTTTCATATATTATCCCAAATTCTGTATTTTTTCTATTTTCAAGAATAAATATTCGTATTAATTAATTTTGTGTTTTTAAGTACTAAATAAAGCTTGGAAGAATTGAGAAGACAAAAGAGAAGAAAGTTGGAAGCGTTGCAACCCGCTCGCGCATCAGTGGCAACCTGTTTACAAATTCATGGGATTAAACAACCCATGATCCAAAACCCAAGACCCAAATCCATTTCCACCTCACCCCCATTGGATTCTTTCCAAAACATCTACCTCACCCCCATTGGATTCTTTCCAAAACATCCACCTCACCCCCATTGTATTCCATTTCATCCATCAATTAAAGAAAACATGTTTTGTTTAATTGTTGAGTGGTTGCTACAGTAAAATTCGAATCCCAAGTGTGAGAGAATTTTTGTGTATAAATAGAGAGGGTTGTTGTGTTGAAAACTCATCCAAGAATAGCTTGTTCATGTTAGTTTATCAAATTTCAGCTTTGTTGTAATGTTCTTCATGTTCTAGTTTCATTTGCTAGGGTTTAAATGAAGCCGTAACTCATTGGTATGTATTTATATCTTGTATCTTGTTCTTGAAAGTTTAGAATTGTTTAAAGATATAATTTAATCCAAGTTTGTCAACATCTTGCTCTCACAATGAATGCCATGTATCTATTGTAGTTAGAATATCTCTATGTTGATTATTCTACAACTCATGCTTAACCAAATATTGATCCTCAGATTAGTTGTGCTTTAATTAGACAGTTAATGCTTTGGAGAAATACTTTAGTTGTGATTAAATTATCCATTGGAGAAACACCTTAGATATACGGTAGACTTGAATCTGTTGTGAGGACAAGAATAATATTACAAGTTGAATGCATATCATAAGTTAGTGGTGGATTTGAATACCCTAGTATCCATATTCTCAGTGTTTACACCTCGATTTAATTGCGTATTTTAATTCAATATTATTTTATGTTTAAGTCTTTGCCAATATCTCGTCGTATCGACAAAAGCAAACCCCTTTTGGTTACTCTCTGAATCAGTTCTAAGTAAGGATTTAGAATCAACTTCTACACTCTCCAAGTCTCTGTGGTTCGACCTGTGCTTGCCCTGTGTTGCTTGTCGACACTGTGCACTTGCAGTATACACAATAGTAGGTATCTTTCCGATCCTACCAAGTTTTTTGCGCCGTTGCCGGGGACTCGGTAGCGGTGTAGTTGAAGTTTCTATCTCCTGTCACTGTTCATATTTCATCTCCTGGAACTGCTCATATTTCACTGTCACTGTTCATATTTCACTGTAGCAACGCAACTATTCACAGTCAGTTTTACAATTAATATTGATATTTTCTTAATTTTTGCTTTTGCGTTAAAACTTCGAAAACCCTAACTACCTCTTTTGAGCTCAACAGGTGCCTGAGTAGCTGTTGTAAAGGCGAAAGAAAGGAAGCGGAAGAATTTTTTATTTTAAATTTAAAAAAAAAAAAAAAAAGAGTTTATTTTATTTATTTATTTTTAGTTTGTATTAGGATTCCTCTACTCTTGTAATTTTCTTTTTCTTTTGCATTTTATCTTTTTGGACTTTGGACTTGGACATTCTATCTTTTATTTTTATTTTAAACCCTAAGGAAGGGTAATATTAAATATCAAACTGTTTGCAGAGAAGGATGGTGATTACAATATCACCTCGGCCCCTCGGGTTCGTTCATGACATAAGAGTCGTGGCCCGAGTCGACAACAATGGTTCATCCCCCGTCTGGTACGGGAAGTAAGTTTGTCGAAACACTCGCGAATCCCCTGTTAGCGAGTTACTGTATTCCTTCGGTTGCATATATGTCAAGGACTTGAATACGGCTGCTTTTATTTTCCTAGTAAAGGGCAAGAACTGGCCATACAAGATAAGGGTTCGGATTTCATCACCGTTTTCTTCTTGCCCGCCTTAGGAAAAGGATACATACACGAACCTAAGCTTTAAAATTTGAAATAGAACAAGACCTATAAGGTAACGAGCTTAGTAGGAGAGTCGTTCGAAAAATATTGGTTACTCTTTAAGCATACTTCGAAGTTCATGAAGGTTTCTGTAAATTGAATGCGTGACTGCGCCGCCTTGTAATACGGTGAGGCCTTGGGTATCAAAGCTCTAGCATATTCCCTCGCCTCTATTCAATTTACTTAAACTCGGATTGATTCCAGAGGAGTTTGCTCAGATTGTAACGAATTCCATTTCGAAGGATTAGAATCTGGTCTAGAAAACAATCTAAGTGGAACCATCATGCTTTTTGTTTGCTAGAAATCAGTAGGTTTTCTGTGGTAGAGTCAGCCTTGTTTGCGATTGCATAGAACTTCCCTTCCGTTTATGATTTTTCTTATTTTATTTTGTTTTTCTAATGTATGCCCGAGGTAATTAGAGAACGGGCTTGAAAAAAAAAAAAAACCAATAATGAAAAAAAATATATATTGGTATGTTTTCAGTGTGTAGATCCCAATCTCTGCAACAAGCCTAGTGCTAGTTAGAGATCATGTCAGGATTCTGGTCTGCAGGTGGGGATGGAAACAAATCCATCAGAGAGCTTGCTTACGGGCATGCTTCACATTATGAAACTCCAAAAGACCATGATGTCACTAGTTATAGGGATTATTATGGATATTTTCACTGTCCTGAGCATCAATACATGAACCCTAGTAACTACTCACACATGTATCATCCACCACAGGGTGAAAATTAACATCTTTACAGTGCCCAACTCTCACAATCATCACTTTTGGACCAGTTAGAAGCTGGAACTGCAGCTTTAGAAATGCAAATGCATGAATCTGTCGCATATAATTCTTCTAGGCAATTTGAAATCTATGCTTGTACCTTATGTGGAGGCTTAGGCCATCCTGCTGAGAATTGCTATATTTTGCATGATTTTAGGCAATCTAGAGAATATCATGAAAATCCAAAATATGAAATGCCAACAGATTACAAAGCTGATAGTCATTGGGACCATAATCAACCTTTCAAAGGTTGCGATCAGTATTTTATAGACCCTAATGACCCTGCACATATGTATCATCCACCATAGTGGGAAGTTGAACAATTTTGTACTTCTCAATCTGTGGAGGAAAATCTCAGACTCATCGAACAAAATAATGCTAGGAGTGTATTGCATGATAAACCATATAGCATTGATTATGAATTTCCTACTGTTGAAGACTCTCCTTCCATCGAACAACTTAATGCATTATTAAAAATGAATTTGATTCGTTTAAAAAATGTAGGAAGGGAGGAATTTCAGGATGAAATGTTTGTTTGTCCTAATGAAATAAAATGTGAAAATAGTATGCCTAGTCTTACTCGTGCAACTGATATTGCATATGAACCTGTTTTAAATGAAGGTACTAGAAATACTACGATTTTAAATAAGGAAATGCATTTCTGTGATAATGATGATGATGATGTTATGTTAGAAGAATATGTTTTTACTGAAAATATTATCGAACCTTTGAGTTCAGAGACATTAGGATTCTCTTCCTCGACCTTAATGAATGATGTTTCTTCTAGTGTTACATATACATGTGATGTTGATACTGATCTTGAGCCTGTGCAATTGTCCTGTGAACAAGAGCATGACACATTTCTTGTGTCTGACTTAGAAAATGTTGAATCTCCTGTCGACACTAATGATCTTATGCATGAAAATATAATTGACGTGTCTGATTCTATACCTAGGTCACAACATGATGTCTCTTTGGATTTGTCCATGCATGAGAATAAAACTTTAAATGATGATGATTATGAACTAGGCCTTGTTGATTTGATCTATGAATGTGAGCATACTGTCACACTTGTAGATGACTTAGGAGATGTAAATGTAACTAATGATAATGGTACTCTTGATCTCATCCATATGAGCAACTTAGACGTGCCTACTCTCCTTCTTAAGTCACCAACTGATGGTCTTGCACTGGACCTAAGAATTGTTCCTTTTAAGTGTGCTAAATCAATGTTGCTGACAATTACAAACCTAGGGTTAGAGTTATATGCATCTCAAATTCTTTTGGACTTTTTGTCCACTAAATATCATGTTATTGAGAAGTCATATCTGGAATACCCTCATGTTTTCCCATCCATCCCTGACAAAGCCCACTTTGAGATAGACCTTCTGCGTGATGAACCACTAAAATTGTTAGATTTTGTGCCCAAAAGTATTTCTATTGAAAAATCTAGGTTTGGGGGTATCTCATTTTGTTTTACTTTCTCACTTGCATTTCTATCATATCATAATTATGTGAGATTGTTAAAATTTCTGCACTTTGTCCTTTGGGTTGATCCTCAACTCTTTAGATTGCTAGTGTATGGTGAATTTTTGTATATAATAATCCAGTAGATATTGTTAAATCTTGTTTCATGAACCGGTTAAGTTGTATTTGGTATATATTGTGCTAATCCAATGTGACATCAACTGAGTTAATATTGGATTCTAGCATTGAATAATGAGGCTCTAATCTTGCTTTTGACATACCGGTAATCTCTTCCTTTTTCTCTACTCAACATAGTTCTCATGGTATGTTTCTGTTTAAATTCTATTCATCTGTTGAAAGAATGAGGACAATGTTTGATTTAGGTTTGGGGGTGTGTTTTGTATATAGAGTTTTTAGTCTTTTATTAAAAAACCAAAATCAAAAAATCAAAAAAAATCAAAAAATTCAAAAAAAATTCAAAAAATCAAAAAACGTTTGCAAATATTTGCATAAAACCTCCAATTCTCAGAGATCTTAGAGTCACTAGCATGCTTTTAGCTACGATTACATAGAGAGTCTGACCGAAATACCTAAACTTAGAATTGCTGGAGAACACAATCAGTTTTCTTAGTTGTTTGAGCGTTAAAATTGGATCTAACCATACCGGAGGGCGAATTAGGTGCTGAAAAGATTTTTGGTAGTAGAGTTGAGAGGAGACTACCTATTTTTATCAAGTGAGACATCAACTTTCAGTTTTGTGACCATCTCAAGTTCTTTCAGAGTATCTGTGTCACCGTGAAGGAATGTTTGTAGTTAGCACCACTCTCTCTCTCTCGACAACATAAATCAGATCCATAGAAATACATCAACAACAATGATCAAAACAACATCAAAATATTTGAAGAAAGTTAAACAGTCTGAGGTTTACAAACAAAAACAATAAGAAACAAAATCAGACGATGAATCAAAGAAGAAGAAATAAAGAACTAATAAAGAAAGGGGATGATTTAAATCCAGATCGAAATATGACTTCAACTTTGAAAGCCGGATCTATTACTGGATGTATTGTGAAGCTGATTGTGGAACGATCTTACATCTTTCCCTAACTCACCAGATCTTCATCTTCAGAGAACATTTTATTCTTCTGATCAACCTGGATATTGCAGACTCCACCAATAAATAATCACTACAGAAATGAACCAAATAAGAAGGAAGTAGAAAAACATGATTGAGTGGATTAAAAAAATCGAAGTTCGAATCAAGATCTAATGAAGGCTAAAAGAAAATAGTAAATATGCAGAGAAGAGATGAAGAAGAAGGTAGCGGTCGAATAAGAAAAGAAGCGAAGTATTTAAAGCAAAAAAAAAGAAAAAAATTAGGGCTCCATCGAGCAACGTTTTCGGGCATCAGAAATAAAACCCGACCCGTTGCGATTTTATCCGACCCGTGGCTCGAGTATTATGTAAAAAAAAATATATATATAAAAAAAAAATGGTTAGAAATTTTCAAGGTTATACGAAATTCCGAAGTTCATCATCAACAGTTGAAGACCGAAGACGAAGATGTTTCTATGGATGCTGAGAGAGTGGTGTTGTTTGCCCATCAGGTAAGTAAAGGTAAGTGAGTACTCTGATCCTCCCATAATTGATTATCAGAAAAGATTCTTTTTACCCACAGTGGTGTGGGGTCTCCAGAAATAATTTCGGAAGGTTTCCTTCCCACCATTCAACGTGTGCAGGATTTCACTCTTTATTCCTGCATGCACACATGAGAGAGACTAGAAAAGCGGTCTTTTTGAGTGCAATTATCATAAAACCTTGTTGGTAAGGCAGAAGTCGAAACTTGTAATCAATCTCGAACCCAAAATCTTTCATATGGTATGGTTATTTCTCGCTCAACTTTTAAGGATGAGATTGCGTTCTTTGGTAATTCTAACTTTTAGTTACTAGCATGCAGAAACTCTATGTCCTCATAGATCCTTGGATGCTTAGTACTCTATTATGCTCTGAAATTGGAGAAGGTTTTGTGGGTACATCTCTGTTAGGCCCTCACGAGACTACAACTCGTCCAACTAGGGACACCTAGGGGTTTAAAGGCTTAGTGCATACGCTAAATGCATTCGAGAGACCAGAGACAGTGGTATAGTTAGGATTTCTTAAATTATGTTTCACTTGAGGACAAGTAAAATTCTGGTTTGGGGGTATTTAATGAGTGCCAAATATTGCATATTCATACATCTTTTTATTGGCACTTAACTCATCTTTTGCGCTTTATTTTCATATATTATCCCAAATTCTGTATTTTTTCTATTTTCAAGAATAAATATTTGTATTAATTAATTTTGTGTTTTTAAGTACTAAATAAAGCTTGGAAGAATTGAGAAGACAAAAGAGAAGAAAGTTGGAAGCGTTGCAACCCGCTCGCGCATCAGTGGCAACCTGTTTACAAATTCATGGGATTAAACAACCCATGATCCAAAACCCATGATCCAAAACCCAAGACCCAAATCCATTTCCACCTCACCCACATTGGATTCTTTCCAAAACATCCACCTCACCCCCATTGTATTCCATTTCATCCATCAATTAAAGAAAACATGTTTTGTTTAATTGTTGAGTGGTTGCTACAGTAAAATTCGAATCCCAAGTGTGAGAGAATTTTTGTGTATAAATAGAGAGGGTTGTTGTGTTGAAAACTCATCCAAGAATAGCTTGTTCATGTTAGTTTATCAAATTTCAGTTTTGTTGTAATGTTCTTCATGTTCTAGTTTCATTTGCTAGGGTTTAAATGAAGCCGTAACTCATTGGTATGTATTCATATCTTGTATCTTGTTCTTGAAAGTTTAGAATTGTTTAAAGATATAATTTAATCCAAGTTTGTCAACATCTTTCTCTCACAATGAATGCTATGTATCCATTGTAGTTAGAATATCTCTATGTTGATTATTCTACAACTCATGCTTAACCAAATATTTATCCTCAGATTAGTTGTGCTTTAATTAGATAGTTAATGCTTTGGAGAAATACTTTAGTTGTGATTAAATTATCCATTGGAGAAACACCTTAGATATACGGTAGACTTGAATCTGCTGTGAGGACAAGAATAATATTACAAGTTGAATGCATATCATAAGTTAGTGGTGGATTTGAATACCCTAGTATCCATATTCTCAATGTTTACACCTCGATTTAATTGCGTATTTTAATTCAATATTATTTTCTGTTTAAGTCTTTGTCAATATCTCGTCGTATCGACAAAAGCAAACCCCTTTTGGTTACTCTCTGAATCAGTTCTAAGTAAGGATTTAGAATCAACTTCTACACTCTCCAAGTCTCTGTGGTTCGACCTGTGCTTGCCATGTGTTGCTTGTCGACACTGTGCACTTGCAGTATACACAATAGTAGGTATCTTTCCGATCCTACCATGGATTCAAAAATGCGATCGCTATTTCTTCCTCCACAACATCAGGGATGAAAATCATAAGGTGACCATGGCAGCTATGCATCTAGAAGGAAGAGCAGATAAGTGGTTAACCAACTTACAATCCAGTAGATCCATCACCTCTTGGTATGAACTAGCTGAACTTGCTTCTTTTCGATTTGAAAATCCTGCTAATGAAAATATTTTAGGGAATTTCAATAAATTATCTCAAACCACTATTGTAGAAGATTATTTTGAACAATTTGAGAACCTCAAGGCCCTGTTGTATCGTCATTATCCGATGCTGAATGAGAACTATTTTGTCATGAGTTTCATTGGTGGATTGAGGGATGACATTAAGCACTCAGTCAGTATGTTCCACCCTTCCACCCTAATGCAGGCCTTCTCACTTGCCAGAAAGCAAGAACATAACCTAGCCAACCAACAGAAATTTAACAAGCCTACCAACAAATTTTTCTCTAGCCCCTTCTCAAGAAATAAACAACCTGTCACACCAAATTACCCACCCAAGCCTGTGGCCCTCCCTCCCTTACTTCCCATACCCTCTACCCCTCCCTTAAAACCATCACCATCTCAGCTTCCTATTCGGAGATTAACACCTGAACAAATGCTGAAGCGCAAAAGAGATGGATTGTGCTTCAACTGCGATGAAGTATACAAACCAGGTAATTTCTGCAAAAACCAACAACTATTCCTAATGATAGCTGAAGACTCAGCAGCTGAATGCAGTGAGCAGGAAGAAGAAATAGCTCCACCAGAAGACACACATACCTTAGAAAGTGACATGGAAATATCTCTCCATGCTCTCACAGGTCATACAGCTGGAGAAACCATTCGAATCCCTGGTACTGTCCACCAGAAAAAATATCCATCTTAATTGATACTGGCAGTACCCACAGCTTCATTGATAGTTATTTGGCCAAATCACTAGGGTGTGTTATTCAGCCTATGTCCAACTTATTGGTTACTGTTTCAAATGGGGATAAGATAGTCAGCTCCGGCATCTGTACTAACTTACACTGGCATATGCAGAATCATGATTTCATTAGCGACTTGAGATTTCTTCCTTTGGGGGGTTGTGATGTTGTTCTAGGAGCTGATTGGTTTAAGACATTGGGAGATATTCTTCTTAATTTCTCCACATTGAGTATCTCTTTCAAGTACCAAGGGAAAACCATTACTTTAGTAGGTACTCCTTCAACTCTCACTCTTCAAATGATAGACACAACTGAATTGCAAGGGTTCTTTAAGCATCACTCTCATGGGGTTATAGGACAATTATTTTCGGTCTCTCCTGCTCCTCCTCAAGAACCTCCACCACCATTTATCTCTGACATTTTACAACAATTTCAAGATGTTTTCTCTGAGCCTACTTCCCTTGCACCCCAGAGATCATTGGACCACTCCATTCCCCTTACACCCAATTCAACTCCTTTTAAACAGAGACCATATAAATGCCCTTATGTTCAAAAGGAGGTCATTGAAAAGATGGTTCAATAAATGTTACACAATGGGAATGTCCATCCAAGTCACATCCCTTTTGCCTCTCCCATACTTCTAGTAAAGAAGAAATACAATAGTTGGAGATTCTGTGTGGACTACAGGCAACTCAACATCATCACAGTAAAAGATAAGTTTCCCATTCCAGTTATTGATGAACTCCTAGATGAATTATTTGGCTCTTGTGTCTTTACTATAATTGATTTGAGATCTGGGTATCATCAAATTAGAGTCACATTGGCTGATATTTACAAAACAGCATTTAGGACCCATCATGGCCACTATGAATTCACAGTCATGCCTTTTGGCCTCACTAATGCCCCAGCTACTTTTCAAGCTTTGATGAATGACATCTTTCAACCTTACTTGAGGAAATTCATCCTTGTTTTCTTTGACGACATTCTAGTCTACAGTCCTGATATGGAGACTCATGCTACACATTTACAGCTGACCTTATCTTTACTAAGAAAACATCAGCTCTATGCCAAACTCTCCAAATGTTGCTTTGCCCAACCAACTCTAGAATATTTGGGAAACCTCATTTCTGCTCAAGGGGTTATGGCAGACCCTGCTAAGATCTCTGCTATGTCTAGCTGGCCAACACCTTCTACCATTAAAGAACTCAGAGGGTTTTTGGGCCTCACTGGATACTATAGGAAATTTGTCAAAAACTATGGAGTGCTTAGTAAACCTCTTACTGACTTACTTAGAAAGAATGCCTTCAATTGGTCACCTGCTTCTACTCAAGCTTTCAATTCTCTGAAGCTAGCCATGACTACTACTCTAGTCTTAGCTTTACCAGATTTTTCTAAAACATTTATATTGGAGACTGATGCTTGTACCACTGGTATTGGAGCAGTACTTATGCAGTAAGGCAGACCTTTATACTTCTTTAGTAAACCCTTTGGCCCCAAGTCCACGGGCCTTTCTACTTATGAAAAAGAGCTCATTGTTGTAGGATCTGCAGTTGCTAAGTGGAGGAATTATTTACTGGGCCATCACTTTATTATCAAGACTGATCAAGAGATCATCAAGTACTTTTTGGAGCAGAAAATTACTACAGGCATACAACAAAAATGGCTTATGAAATTACTAGGCTATAATTATGAGATTCAATATAAGAAGGGCATTGAAAACAAGGTAGCTGATGCTTTATCTAGAAGACATCACAATTACAGCTCTTGGTATACCATCACCATCTCCAGGCCACTCTGGAAGCAAGAAGTCATCTCCAGCTATGTTGAAGATCAGGGGGCTCAACAACTTATTTCTCATCTGCTTATAGCTCCAAATTCTAGCCCCAATTACACTTATCATGCTGAAATTCTAAGATACAAAAATAGAATCTATATTGGCTGCATCAATCACATCAGACAAAAAATTATTTTAGCAACACATGCTTCTGCAGTTGGTGGCCATTCTGGCATTCAGGCTACCTATATGAGAACAAAAACTCATTTTTTTTCCTGGCATGAAATCTGATATTTTTACACTAGTATCTTCTTGTGATGTTTTCCAAAGACATAAGGGAGAACACACATGGCCTGCAGGTTTGCTTCACCTTCTACCAATTCCAGACCATGCTTGGCAGCATATCAGCATGGACTTCCTTGAAGGCTTACCCAGGAGTGAGAGAAAGGAAGTAATTTTGGTCGTTGTTGACAGGTTTTACAAAGTACAACCATTTTATACCCCTGCAACATCCCTACACAGCTTCATCAGTGGCCAAGGATTTTATGCATCACATTGTCAGACTGCATGGTTTACTTACCTCTATCATCTCAGATAGGGAAAAGATCTTCACCAACAACTTTTGGCAAGACTTGTTCAAAAATTTGGGTACTTCCCTCAAGCTAAGTACTGCTTACCACCCTCAGACAGATGGACAGACTGAGAGGGTCAATGCCTGCCTTGAAAACTATCTCAGATGCATGACAAGTCAACAACCTAAAAATTGGATGCAATGGCTGGACTTAGCAGAATGGTGGTATAACACCAGTTTCCATACTAGCCTCAAGATGTCTCCTTTTAAGGCTCTTTATGGTTATGAAGCTCCACACTTGGCTTTCCCAACCTCTGTCACTACTGTAGTTGATTCTGTGGAGAAATACCTTACCAAAAGAGAAAACATGCTACTACTTCTTAAAGACACACTCACCAAGGCACATGAGAGGATGAAACATTTTGCTGATGCTAAGAGAACTGACAGGGTTTTTGAAATAGGAGATTTGGTTTATCTCAAATTTCAGCCATAAAGACAGGTCTCCATGTCTCTCAGAAGCAACTTCAAACTCTATGCTAAATATTATGGCCCTTTCACTGTCATTTAGAAAATTGGTGCTCTTGATTACAAACTGCAGCTACCCCCATAGGCTAGAATTCACCCAGTATTTCATGTTTCAAAACTCAATAAGAAGATTGGTGCTGCTCACATTCCCTCCCCTACACTACCAGTAGTTGATCATGAAGGACATGTCATTGTCACTCCCATTGCAGTTCTGGATTAAAGGAATCTGATCAGAGGTAACCACACTGTAACACAGCTCCTTATCCATTGGTCCAACTCATCAGCAGAGGAGGATACTTGGGAAGATGCTGCCAAAATATCAGCTCACTTTCCTTCTTTTAATCCTTGAGGACAAGGATTGTTTCATGGGAGGGGTATTGTCATGTATCTATGGGGTGTATCTAACTGGGGTGTACCCATCTGTGTGTGGTGCCTAACCTTAACAAGGTGTATTTATCCTTGGGAGTAAAACTGTTAGCCTTAGCCAGTGGGGGGTGACACTTGTCTGCCATCTATTTGTCCTTATACTTCTATTTTGATTAGTGAGGGTTTTAAATGATGTAAGAACAAATTTGTGTTGGTTAAGGAGTTAATGAATCATCCGTTTTAGCTTAAATTAGTTCTCTAGTCTATCTCTCTTAAGGCTGATTCCTTGAATCAGATTTCTTTTATCAAGTTTGTATGTTATTTTGTTGTGGATACACAACATTGTGATGCTCAATTCTGATATATTTCATCTCCAGTTCATCAGAACGAGAAACTCAAGTTTAACTCTAGTAATCTTTGAACCTGTGATGTTCAATTTGTATATATTTCGTCTTCAGTTCATCCGAACGAGGAACTTAGGTCCAACTCTAGTAATCTATGAAGCTGTGATGTTCAATTCTGATATATTTTGTCTCCAGTTCATCCGGACGAGAAACTTGTGTCTAACTCTAGTAATATTTGTACATGTGATGTTCAATTCTGATATACTTCGTCTCCAGTTCATCCGGACGAGAAACTCATATCTAACTCTGGTAATCTGTGAACCTGTGATGTTCAATTTCGATATATTTCATCTCCAGTTCATCCAGATGAGAAATTCAGGTCTAACTCTAGTAATCTCTGAACCTGTGATCGAAGGACTAATAACGAAAAGTCAGACCGGGTTGAACACAAGTAGGAATGGTACGTTTAATTCTGATATATTTCATTTCCAGTTCATCCGGACGAGAAATTCAGGTCTAACTCTAGTAATCTATGAACCTGTGTTGTTCAATTTTGATATATTTCATCTCCAGTTCATCCGGATGGGAAATTCAAGTCTAACTCTAGTAATTTCTGAACCTGTGATGTTCAATTCTGATATATTTCGTATCCTGTTCATCGGGACGAGAAACTCAGGTCTAACTCTAGTAATATGTGAACCTGTGATGTTCAATTCTGATATATTTCGTCTCCAGTTCATCCAGACGAGAAATTCAGGTCTAACTCTAGTAATCTCTGAACATGTGATGTTCAATCCTGATATATTTCGTCTTTAGTTCATCCGAACGAGGAACTCAGGTCTAACTCTAGTAATCTGTGAACCTGTGATATTCAATTTTGATATATTTCGTCTTCAGTTCATCCGAACGAGGGACTCAGGTATAACTCTAGTAATCTTTGAACATGTGATGTTCAATTCTGATATATTTCGTCTTCAATTCATCCGAACGAGGAACTCATGTTTAACTCTAGTAATCTTTGAACCTATGAGATGTTCAATTCTGATATATTTCTTCTACAGTTCATCCAAAGAGTGGCTCAGATCTAACTCTAGTGATCTTTGAACTTGTGATGTTCAATTCTGATATATTTCATCTCCAGTTCACTCGAACGAGAAACTCAGGTTTAACTCTAGTAATCTTTGAACCTGTGATGTTCAATTTGTATATATTTCTTCTTCAATTCATCCGAACGAGGAACTCAGGTCTAACTCTAGTAATCTTTGAACCTGTGATGTTCAATTCTTATATATTTCGTCTCCAGTTCATCCGAATGAGGAACTCAGGTCTAACTCTAGTAATCTTTGAACCTGAGATGTTCAAATATGATATATTTCGTCTTCAGTTCATCTGAACGAGTAACTCAGGTCTAACTATATTAATCTTTGAACCTCGGATGTTCAAATATGATATATTTCGTCTGCAGTTCATCCAAACGAGGAACTCAAGTCTAACTCTTGTAATATTTGAACCTGGGAGTATCAACGAAGAAGGTAACAAGTAAGGGAAACTTAGACTGAGTTGAAAAAATATACAGAGTCGTACCTTGTTAATGTGTCGACTACGAGTTTTAATTTCCTTGGATCACATATTTGCTCTCCCTTTATCAAAAATCCATAAGTAATGGTTGTATATCTCTACCACACTATAACCTAGTAAAAGTACACGTGGGAAACACACACACGCAAAATTGTGTCCCTATATAACTATATAAGAGAGAGAAAATCACTCAACCTAATCTCTATCTCTTTTTTTTCTTTCTTCTGCGCCTCTCACCCTATTGATTTTGGATGCAAGAACGTGATACCCTAATTCATGTCATTCTGTCACATTTCTATATTACATCTTCTTCTATTTCTGTTTTATCCATGTTGTGCATCTGCTGAGAGATTTTATCTATGATATGATTGTTACCTAAATCTTCTTTCAATGTTTAAATCCATGAGTATTGTTAGTCTCGAAATCAAGATCGAGAACAAAACCCATTTCTTAAATTTCGTAGTCTTCTTTTTTAGATTTCTCATCATCACTGAATTTTATCTTTTATTGTGTTTGTTTGGCTCTATGAATGGAAGGTTTTAGATTTCATAAGTTGACATTAGGGTTTATTTTCTTAATTTGTTATGTCAAATTTAGGGTTGGGGTTTGTATGATATTTGTTCGATTGAAGTCTTAATTTTGGTAAGTTTAAAATTTACTGTAAAAGCATGGAATTTCGATTTTGATTCAAATTTCGCTTTTGTAGCATAAGGTTTTTTAATGGAAGAAATTTTTCAGCTTTCGACTTTTATTTCTATATTCGCACAGGCGAAAATTGGCGAAAATTAGCATAGGTCCAACTATATCTTGTTCTTTCACTTTCACAAAGTAATACTAATCTCAAATCTGTATACTGGGGTTTCGATTTTGTTGTATTTATGAGTTGAAACTTTCAAACTAGGGTTTATTCTTCCTTTCTTGTTAATTTGTTGTGTCAAATTTAGGGTTTTCAATTTTGCTTTCAAAGTTTTTAATAACTTGGAATTGGGGGTTTGTTTTGCTTATTCAAATTAGGGTCTGAGAATTACGGGGGTTTACTCAATAAATACATTTGTAGATTTGTAGAGATTTAAAAAGAGTCATGAAAATTAATAATTTCACGAGAATTATACAGAATTGAGAAAACTTTTGCGGAGTTATGCAGAGTTGTCTAATGTCTTGCAGACATTTGTAGAGTCTTGAAGAGTTGTATAAACAAATTTTATATGGAAATATGCATGATAGACATAAATATAAAATTTATTGTAGCTTATTTATTATAGTAACTTCAACTAAATTAAAATAAATTATTATTATTTTATATATATAACTTATTTCTTTGGTTCAATGAAATACAATAAAGTGTAACAATAAATTAAAATTATTATTATTGTACATTTGTACATAATAATTAAAATAAAAAAAATATTTAATCATATCATATAATTTATACTTATCTATAATAGGAGTTTTATAGATTGTGTATTCATGAAAAAAAAATAAGATAGAGTAAAAAACATCTTTATAAAAAAATTGGAAGTCTTCCAAAATCTTACATATTTTGCAAGACTTTAATCAAGGCAAATATATACCCAAAAGTCACTCAAAGTCTTGAAAATAGATAAGTATGCAAAGTCTTTGATTTTTCAAGTTTACAATGAGTAACACAAACTTTAGAAGACCTTTTGACAATATACAACGAGTAACATAAACTTTGAAAGAGATTTTAAAAGAATATAACCAATAACACAATACTTTGTAAATCCATTAAACTCTTTAGAAATCGATAAAAGTATTTATTGAGTAAACCCATGTTAGTATGTTGATTTTGGGCTCCGCAACTGTGATGGTGATTCCTGAGTTGCAATTTTTTGTTTTTGTCTTAATTTTGATGAAGTTTTCATAGTCAATTTTTGGGTTTAAATCTATTTATTTATGGAAGTGATAGTTAAGGTTTACTGTGATAGCATGGGGTTTTGATTTAGGTTCAGATTTTCAACTTTGGTAGCATATGGTTTACTATAAGTCTTGAGTTGGTCTTATAAATGGAAGTCATGTTCTTGTTTGCTTTTACCTTTGTTTCTCTATTTGCACCAGCAATTTTCCCTACTTATTGGTGCTTTTGTTCACTACTTGCTTGGTCTTACTCCCTCTGTAACTTATGTTACTAGGATAGAAAAATCTTTGCATAACTTTACAGGTATATTCAGTTGAGAATTCAACCATGATAGTGTTCTTGACTTAAAACTTTGGTTTCAAGCCTTATTTTTTGTTCTCCATTTCTATTGACATTATGATGAAAAGACAATATAAATTGATATTGAAGAAACATATTTTCTCTTGTTAATATTTAACTTGTGGTTTGTGTGACCTCTACGGTGCTGTTTCTGTTATACTTTGTGGCATGTTATTTGTTAAATGGTGGTGTTAGAAATCTGAAAAGTAATGTGTTTCCACAGTTATATGTGCAGTGGTGTCGTGATTTTTTTTGATGCTATTATACAACATCATGACAATACCCCAGGTAGGGTGGATGAGAGTTGTCATAAACTAAACATTTAGGCCTTGATGTTTCATTGCTTCTACTCTTCACTTACTTATTTGTACTAATATTCTTAACTAAGTAATCAACTTCCTCTTATGCACTATTTTTGCTTATTATCTCTACTTTTTTTCTGTCTCTTTTAATAGGTGAAGCGACTTTTGGTTGAGGGGATGGATGTCAATATTCTTTCCTGGGGTCCAAGATCACAAGGTATGATTCCGCTACACCTTGTTGCGTAGGGAGGGCATCTTAAGATCATGGATAAATTGCTTGAGAATGGAGAAAATATTGATGCTAGAACAAAGGGTGCATGTGGATGTAAGTATAAATCACCTTAACTAGTTGTGTTATGTTTAACAATCAAGAAAATAGTGAACAACAGGATGCTGGCTTTTTTTTAATCTTTTTTTAGGGGAAGTTTAGGTTCGATCTCACATATATATCGTACCCCACCCTTGCAAAGGGTGGCTTGACACCTTATTGAATGTTTTAGTTGTTACCTTTTGATGTTATATCTAGATAAAAGGTAGAGGTTGTTCAGTAGGATACCTATTAGGAAATTTCTATCATCTCTCTCTTTTCTAGCATCCCTGTTAGTGTATGGATTTCCACAATTTAAGCTGTTGTTTGGTCACGACTTGTGAAACTTTTAATGTTAGTAATCAGTTTTATTTTGATACTATTATGATTATGGTCTTCTACTACATTCCATCATATTACTCACACAGTAGTTATGTGTAGTCAACTTAATTTTGTTTGTACAGTTTTGTGTTTGATAACTCGTGAAACTTTTAATGTTAGTAATCAGTTTTATTTTGATACTATTATGATTATGGTCTTCTATAAAAGGTACATTCCATCATATTATTACTCTACATCCCTGTTAGTGTAGTTATGTGTTTGGTCAGTCAACTTAATTTTGATTATTATGATTATGGTCTTCTTTATTACTCACACAGTGTTTGATAACTCAATGAGTTATAACTCATGAGTTATGTCTGCTAAAGTACTTTAGGCCTTGATGTATGATTGCAAAATTGTTGATGGTTATTTTAGGCCTTGACGTCTAATATATTGGTGATTGTCTATTTTCTTACACTCATAACTAGTCGTTGATTGCCTCTTATTTGTCCTCTTTGTAGACGAAGGGCACATTAAGAGGACCGATAGATTTTGTGTGTGAAGTTGGAGAACGTGTGACAGAGGATGCTGCTGAAATTCCGGTATGTCTCTTAGTTCTGGTTTTTACAAACCCTTTTATGGGTTCATTCTACCTTGCCTAAGTATGATTAAATCTAGTGCAATTCACATAACCTATTGTTTGATGTGTTTTATTTTTATTTTTAACAATATGCTGCAGAGACTTCTCAAAAAATAGATGTTCCAATATGTCCTTGTGCCATTGTGCTACTGGAGTTCCTCCATTGGATCATGTCAAGGGTGACCATTGGTGGATTTTTGGTTCACAACATTAAGCTAAATCAAGAACATTTTTAGTTGATGGTGGTTTGTATGGTCTGCCACTGTGCTATATTGACTTTGGATATTCTATTTTTGTGGTCTAATGCATCTACCCTTCATCCAAAAGTTAGTCTATTGATTGAGAATTTGTAATTTCTCCAATGGATTCTTTTTTCCTGGAGTTATTTATTATGAATATGTTATTGTTCTTTTCAGGTCTCGCCCGAAAATTTCTGAAGTCCATTTTCCTGAGGACCCATTCTTGCAGATTGCTGCTGGTCTGAGAATTGAGATTAACAGGGCTCTAACTTTCTTGCGCGATATTGCTTCAGGACATGGTTTGAAGAAGTTTCTTGATGTAAGTTCATTGGCTGGTTTTACTTTTTTATTAACTTGTTATCAAGGATTCCACCACTATATCATATTGCTAGAGCTACCTGGAATTTTTGCGGTCCCAGGCAGGATTATAATGTTGTTACTACATGGAAAACATGCTAGATTGGCATGGATTTTGTTCCAAGTTATCCTACCAAACACAAGTTATTTCTCTTAACATTCTTGTTCTTTTACTTTTTTATATTGCTAACCAAGTGTACTGGTTTGATTGAATCATAATTTTTGGTTGATGAAAACTCGCAATTGAAGGCCATTTATTTTGGCTTGTCCGATTTTGTGAAACCAGGTGATTTTTTACTCTCTTAGGTGCTGATCATATTATTCAGAAGTAAAATTAGGCTTCTTTAGCTTTTTCTGTTAAAAATTGGTTTCTAACTTCTAATTAATCTGACACGATGCAGATGAAAGGCTTAATGACATTGAAATGGCAGGTCATCCTTGGATTAGTAATTACAATGATATTCAGGCTCATGAAAGCCAATATGCGCTCATCATCTCTACGTAAAGCTGCGTTAAGAGTGAATACTTTAATATTCTCTAAATTTGATTTGTTGAAATTTGTTTTGTCCACGCCTTGCTTTTCAGGCACTTTTTCTAAGAATTTCGTCGTTTTTAGTACTTCAATGATTAGCTTGAGTAAGAGTTTTCTGTATTTTCCACTGCTTACCAGCTACAACATTATTTGTTTCTTATAGGGAAATAAAAGACTTAGACATAAATGTTTAAGTAGAAACTCCTCAGGAGTGAAAATCTGTTTTCATTTGTCTTGCTTCGTTGCTGCCATTTTCTTATTTTTTTCTAATTTTCTGTAACTGTCCACATTTTTGCAGGTGCTGATGGAAAGAAAGGTGATGTCTATTAGCTTGTTCACACTTATTTTTTTGGTGCATAGGAAGTTTGTTTGGAAATCATATTTGTTTCTTTGTTCATAATGAATAGAATGATTTTTTGTAAATAGGTATGTATGAATTGTAAATTGCGGATAGTTTGTAGTTTGCAAATTGAGAATGTTTACAGATTAAAAAATACAAGATTGCAGGCATGTGTTTCAGGTTCGGTTGTTGTATTACAGGCCTGTGTTTCAGGTTTAATTGTGCAGGCCTGTAAACTGGAAGTCCAGGTCCATGAGAATGTCCCGGACTATCCATTTTTTTAATTGTAATTGAAAGAATTGTAACAGATTTAACTATGACCAAAACTGTGAAGAAAAACAACACATGTCATCATCTTAATGCTGTTACAAATGAGAGTAACTGTTTAAACGTTACAGTAATAATGACAAAAATATGACAGGTATCCATATGGAATTTGTTGCAAAAAGTATGCAACACTTATATGTGTTATTGTAATCGTAACAAAAAGTGATACATGGAAAAAACAAATAGTTTCTTAGGTGGCGGTGTAAGACACGTGTCATTACTGTATTGTTATAAAGTTGTCATCACCGAATTGTTGCAAAGTTGTCATCACCGAATTGTTGCAAAGTTATAATAGCAATTAAATCTGTGATAATTACTATGACAAATGAGCCATGTGTCGCTATTCTAAAATTAGGTTAACTGTTACTATTAAATAATGTAACAGTTTATAAATGTGATTGTAACCAAATTTTGTCACAGTGAAAACTGTTACGAAGAAAGATAATAATTAATATCACAGCGTTTCTCTAACGGCGTATATGTGTTACAATTTTAATCTGTAACAGAAATGCCCTGGGACAAAATCCGGGTTTTGGTGTAGTGAAAGAAAAATGCAAAAACGAAACAATCGCATGCATCACGAGTAAACTACTTAGAAGAGAATAAAGAGGTTGCATCACATCATATGGAAAACTTTTGCAACAAGTTAGCTGGGGAGTATAGTAAGCACGTCAAAGAAGGGGAATTGCAACTAGGAGAGTTAGTGTTGCGAAAAATACCACCTTGACAGAAAGGAGGAGACGGAAAATTGAAGAAAATGTGGGACGGGCCATATATTATAAAGAAAATCGTCGGAAATGGAGTGTACGAATTAATGGATAGTGAATGGAGAGATGTGGGAAGAAAACTTGAACATCCATGGAATCAAATATACCTAAAGAAATACTACCCTTAGGAAGTGTGATGACAAGGAGAATGTTATAATGTACGCGAATCTAATGAAACAGGAAAGCACCAACAATGTATTACTCGTAATATGAATGAGAATTGAAATATTTCTTGTTCAAATGATCAGACATTCCAGATAAATTACAAGTAGAAGAAAAAGGCAAAAATAAGACCTTATGCTAAGACCTTAATAGGAGGCAATAAGAGTAAAAACCTCTAAATAGGTAGGATAGGCATCCAAAGGTGCATGCGTGTACCCTAGGTCGCGTAAATGCAAGAGGCAAAATAGATAAGACCTAACGTGCATCACCATTGGGGAAAACCTAGTAATGCATGTCTCAGGGGAAAAAAATACCATCCTGGAACCTGAGTCATGGAGAGTTCGGGGCGAAATAAAAGCCCATTCAGCAGAGACTCCTGGGTCAAAAGCCCGGGATAATAAGTTCTCTCCTAAGGAGTGTAGAAACTCGATCAGGGTGCCACAATACACGGTTGAGCCAAGCGCGCATGGGGTGTCTGGAGCGTTTCCATCCATTCTTGGCAAGTCTTGGCTATGATACACTCGCTCCTCAAGAAACCCCAATTAGGGTGTGGTCTCGTAACCATAAGTCATATCGGTGGAGGGATAAAAGGCCACCAAAATAACTGATTGTTGGTATCAATGGATGGGAAGAGCCTACCCTAACCCGGTAGGGGTAAGCTTCCTTGAAATGGTAATCATGGGGAATATAAAGACGACACCCTCCATTGGGGAGATGAATTGTGTCATAGACGTCAATATCATAGGGCTATCATGTAGACCTGTCATATTGACGCATAAATATATCCCACAGAGGTAATAATACGAAAAGATGATAAGGCGGAATCAATATATCATTACTTAAAAGAGTAATGACTTCTTGCGATTTCGTCTCCCGACCATAAATAATACCTTGGGGAAAAGATAAGACCTATTAACAAGGGCAAGCTAACTAAGACCTCTACTTTGGGGGGCATAATAAGACCTTAAAAGAAACACACATAGACCCATGACATTGTTATTAACACTTATTTGCAGGTTAAAGGATAATGTAGAAAGCACCAAATTCTAAAAGAGATCATAACAAGATTAAATGGCGAATATATAAAGAAAAGAGAAGAAGTCCAAATACAAAATACGAAATAGTAAATGACAGGCAAAACAATTGAGGAAGAAAATAAAACAAACACATAGGATAACACATCAACAAAAAAGGACGTAGAGAAAGGTGAAGAAAGGGCGAATAATTCAGAACATAGGTACGAATCTATCCAAAATTATTAACGCGATAATTATGCATGATAAAATTTATTCAACAGATATGATCGCCTTAGAATATGTCCTCATATATCTGTATAACCCAGTCCACAAAGGCAAATAACATAGGAAAGTATGAGAATACAAATTTAGGAGAGAGAATCTTATTCACCTTGTTTGACAAACATTATACGGATCTTATTACCAATCACATTAAGTCAATCATAGTATAAAATGGTGTCATGTTTTGTTTTTACTAATAACCGAGTGCAGGGAAAAGAAATGATAATACAAAGACCAAGTACGAAAGGACGTTCATAAAAAATGAGATCCCCCAAGTTTGGGAGCGCCTAGATAATTTTCCAATGTAGAGTAACTATATACAAAAGATGAAAATTTTACAAGAAAGAAGAAAGACTAAGACATGAAAGACCCTCAGTCAGTGAAGTTACATTCTCCCTCCATGTTAGACAAGTTACCATCAAATTTTCTTTGAGAAGATTCTTCATCCTCTTCGGACTCTTGACCGACGGAGCGATCCCCCAAACCTTCTTCAAACACGTGATCACTCTCACCTTCTTATTCGTACTCCTCCTCACTACTAGATATGTATATTTATTCGTCATAGGAAGGAACATCAGGAAAATTAAAGTTCAACAAAGGAAGATTAAATTTAGTGCAGATCTCATTAGCATTAGTCTGAACGTTTAGATTCCGCTGGCGAAGTGCATTTTTCTTAGTGTTGGAGACGGAAACCACCAAATTCTCCTTAAGCCTAAGGTACATGGAATCCCTAGCAGAAAGCTTCAATTTCAGAGACTTCAGTTCCTTGGTAAGATCATCAATTTGTTAAAGATGGCCCTTCTCAGTGGCTACAAAAAAGAACAAAAGAGTTAGCATCGCATATGAACGAAATCAAAAAATCAGCATTAGAATGTAGATTGAACCAGTTAAAACAACCTTCTTTTTCAAAAATGATAGCCTTAACCATATCAGTATGATCTATTTATAAACTATCACGCGTAGCCAAAGCTATCCTAGCATTATCAATAACCCTTACATCCCATTCAAATGTTAGAAAAAAACGGGTGTTTCATTAAAATTAAAAAATTGCATGGACCATGTTTTGAACCCAAGACCTATTTCCCCCTAGTTGGTTTTTTCATTTGAATGAATAAAACATTAGTCCTTCATAGTCTAAAACACTTAGAATTTTAGACTTAAATACCATGGGTTTTGCCTTAAGGGCATGGCCCTTTGGGTCTCTAGACTTTGGTAGTTGGGGGAAGAATTAGACTATTGGCTAGGTTGCCATACCCGTGCGACTTTATGGCAAATTTTTCTTTCCCGTCCACACGGTGCTTCGCACAGAAGCACGTATGCCGCCATCCTCCCGGTCGGGCGAGGGATCAGGCGAGGGCGTGGGCGGGGGCGAGGGTGTGGGTTCAATAAGAGCATATCTTTTTTTAATGAAATTTTGAATTTGGTCTCACATTCTCGTACATGATACACGGTTTACTTGACACTCGTGCGCACGGTCCTTCCTCGTGAAAGAATCTTACGCCTCACACGTGTAGACACAGCTTTCTTGACACTTGTGCCTCGTGAAGAATCTCGCACCCGACAAATGCGATTTCAATATTCTTTTATCGCATGCTTTTACTTAGCTTTTGACCGTGCCCGACAAATTGAACGCGTGATTCACGGATCTGTGTCTCAAACGTTCGAATTCTCACCTATAAATACGAGATGAAAACTTCATTCCAAAAACACACCAGAAGAACATCTTCTTCTTCCTTCTTCTTCTCCTTAGTCTTCAGAAACGTTAAAATTCTGATATACAGAAAAAACAATAAGTTATTTTCAGAAACTTCAGAAACAATTAGTTCTTATGCTACTACTCTATTTTCAGAAATAATAAGTTATACTACTTTGAAAACGTTTTGAAAAATTAACTTTGTTTTAAGGTTATTGTTTTTCATTTCTGCTGCCAAGTTCTAAGAAGTGCTTTCTTTGTATGCTACGAAGAGGAGTACTAACAGTGGTTGTATCCTGGAGGTGACTTGCCAAGTGCTATAGCATCTCAGAGAAGTAGCAGGCAATATTACGTTTAGGTCAGCGTATCTCATACGTGCCTCTACTGCGGTTTTTTGTTACTATCATCAGTGCATCTCCTGGAACAACAATCACACATCAGTGCAAGCTAAGTATTTTTCCTCAGTTGAATACGATTGTTATCAATATTTTCCAACATTCTAAAGGTAATAGTGAGTTATTATAATTCTTGCTGTAACAACATGGGAAAAAATACTGTAGAAAGACCGCCAAAGTTTAGTGGAAAAGACTTTAAATGATGGCAGTCTAAAATGTTATTTTTCTTAAAGGACCTAAGGTTAGATGAAGTTGCCTTACAGAGACCCTCTAGAAGACTTCGTGACCGTGGTTATGAAGATAAACTGGATAGGTGGACTAGGAAGAATTACTTGTGTAAAAATCATATCCTTAACTGTCTGTATGACTCTTTATACGATTTTTACAATGCAAAAGAAAACTTTAATGCTTTTGACTTATGGGAAGCCCTTGAAGAGAAATATCTTGCTGAAGCTGCTGGAAGCAAGAATTTCTTGGTGGCTAAGTTCCTGGATTATAATATGACTGATGATAAGTCTGTTGTAGAATAATTCGTAGAACTTCAACTACTCATCAATGAAATTCTAGCTGAAGGAATGCATATTGATGAAGCTCTACAAGTATCTGCTGTGATAGAAAAGCTTCCACCATCCTGGAACGAGTACAAGAGGAGGCTGCGACATAAGAATCGAGAGATTACCATGGTGGAGCTAAGAAAGAAGATCCAAGTTGAGGAGCTTCTGTGCATCAAGGACAAGAGCCTGATGCTGAGTAAAGACATGTCCAACAAAGCTCATATTCTGGAAGATGTTGCTGCTTCAAATAAAAATCATGGAGAGTCTAGCAAAAGTGGTACACTACAGGAAAAATATACATCTACAACTGGAAACTTATAACCTTTTCCTAAAGGTCGTAGTACATCCCATATTTTACAACCTTTTTCAATGTAAGTGTTGTAAAATGGCATCACTACCCATCCCTAGAAGCAAAGGGTTGTGACAAGCAAACGAACAACAACTCTTCAAGAAAAAGAGTTGGTATGAACCATCCTTGCACTTCACAAGTTTGGGTTTTTATGTTATTTTTTTATGAAATTGTACAACTACGTTTATAAGGGTTGTTGAAGACAACCAAAAAATGAAAATATAAAATATGGGATGAGGGGATTCGAACGTGAACCTACTATGCGTTAGACTAACCTATGAACCATCCTTACACTTCGCAAGTTTGTGGTTTTTGGGTTTTTTTTTCAAATGAACATGTATAACGACCCTTATAAGGGTTGTTGAAGTAAAATTAAAGGAATCGTATAACGACCTTTTATAAGAATTGCCCAATTAAAAATATAGTTGGCAAATGAGTTTGCAGGGCCTGAGGCAAGTCCGCACCAACAACCTAGCCTACGCTATCACAGTTCTGATAGGTTTGTGGTTCTTATTTACTAAACTTATGACCATATTTGACGACCTGTATAAGAGTCGTTGAACATATGTGACGACCTTTATAAGAGTCGTAAAAATGAAATCAGATGTACAGAAATAAGGCTCAGTCCCCTGAGCCGCAAACAACGCAAATACTTCCCTGTAAACAATCACATACATTCTACAAGACTTCTTTATAAAGAATCCCATGCATTCAATATGATAATGCATCTCATTTTATATCTGTTAGTTCCATGGCACTTTCATTTCATAGTTCAAGTACCCAATTTCTTCCAATCCACCAAAAAACATAAAAAGAATGGACTTTTTTTCCAGAAACAATGACAACCCATAACACCAAATGGTAACTAAACATATAAAAAGAAGCAAAATTAATGTGCATGTATATCTATAGTTCCATGACTGTAAATGACTGTACTATCATATATTCCATTCTTCTCTCCTCCTTTTTCCGGGCTTGAGACCGGCAATGAAAATGATAAATCATTTTCACTGGCGGAGTTAAAAAAGGGTGTTCAAAGTCCCGAACAAAGATCAAACATCACAATCACAGTAATAGTCGATCAAATATCACAACCACGTGGACCAACACAGATGCATGCATTGAGGCTGGAGAGCACAACTACAAAAACTGAAGTTTCCTTCAACTTTAAAGAACATCCAATTGGTGAACCTTCCGTGCAGCTGGCCAGTTGTCTAGGGGTGTTAGTCCGGAGAAATATTTCCTTAACGCACCAGGACTGGAGACTCGTTCCTTCTCAGGAAAAGGCAAACATATGGAAGATTGTTGAGGTAATTAAACTGAGTCTTAAATCTTTAATCGACTATTTTCATTAGTCTACAACTCTTTAATTCATAGCAGATCTAATTAAAATGATTTATGTTTATTCGCAGCAACGGTTCATTGTTCCTGAACATTACAAAGACTACTATTTTGGAAAAATGGGAACATATCTCAAAGAAGCTCGATCCAGGAGAGCTGGTTTGGTGTTAGATGCTTTTGATCAGCTACAAGGGGAAGAGAGAGAGAAAAAGGTTGCAAAGCTAATGCCCACAAGCATGACTGTCAGAGAGTGGGGAGAGTTTGTGAAACGTGTGAACTCGGCTGAATTCAGAGTAAGTACCGTTTCTAATATAATGAATGACTATTTGAAGCTTCAAAAAAATTAGAATGTGTCTAATGATTGCTATATTTCCCTTTGCAGGTGAAAAGACTCAAAATGCAAGAAATTCGTGCCAGGCATACCACCCCTCACACGATTAGTCGTGAAGGTTATGCCCGATTAGAGGCGAAGATGGTATGTTCTACTATTTTTAATTTTATATACTTCATTTGTTTGCTAGTTTGAGCTTTATTTCTTATTCTTGTGAACAATGCCCAAGTTAATAATGAAGATGATGAGCAGTGCTTAGCTTTGTGTATTAGATGTAAAGTTTTTCATGCATAAAATGAAAACTTGTAAGTTTTTTAATATCTCTTTTGGAAGGTGTTAACTAACTAGGATTCACAATTTCTGTGCAGCAAAAAGAGAGGAACACAACTGAACCTGTCGACAGAGCTGTTTTATGGAAAACGGGCCACCAACCACATCATGGAAAGGAGCCAAATCCGGCTGTTCTACAGGCTTTTGTGAGTAATCTTCTCTTCCTTTTCTGAATTTATGTGAGTTTCAATAATGCAAAAATATCTTATATGTTTCACACGGCTTGTACAGAAAAAAATTGAAGAAGCCCAAGCAAATCATAGTTCTGATTGTAGTGGATCGTCCTTGACAGACGATATTCTTTCGAAGGATCTTGGTGAAGATAAAGGTGTAAGACTTAAAGTCATGGGGTATGGAGTGACACGTAAAAATATGCTAGCCAATGCCCACTACAAGTTGGTCATTAAAGAGTGTCAGGAAACATGTAGAGCAATGAATGATCGGCTTGTGATGCTGGAGGTGAGAATTTTTTTTGTTAACAGTTTGGTTTTTAGTTTTCTTTTTATATGAAGCATGATTGTGCCCCACTGACTGCTGGTATGTTTATTCTATAGGAAAGGATCTCGAAATGTGTCTGTGATGAAGTCTCCCACACTCACAGGGCCACTCCAGTTGGAAGCAACAACCAGGATAGCACTAGCAGAGTTGTCCCATGCAATGAGAAAGAGTCAACTACTCCCACTACCACTCCTGTTAGCAGAACAAATGAGGTGCAAGTGCCATAGAAATTTACAGCTTGCAATTTACTAAGTTGGTACAAGGATGGAGAGGTGGTGGATGATGCTGAAATTTGTGAAACTGATCTAGCGCAGCAGATACACGGAATGCCAATAGGTTTCGGAGCCTATAGTGTGTGTGTCTTGACTGCTCATGTGATCACAGCTCATGTCTACAAGCCAACTTCAGAGTTCAAGTATGTTGGTGATGATGTTGGATGTATTATCTCATGGCCCAAGGATCGAATAGTGTTCTCATAGACATCTTACCTTCTTAATCTTTTTGGAGTGTTAAGGAAACTACTTTTGGTAACAAACATCTTTGAATGTGTGTGTTTAACTTGAAGAATGTGAATGTGTTAAACTGGCAGGTGAACCTAAAAATAGTTCAGGTGAATGTGTTCCTTTGTTATGGTGAATGTGTTTCTTTGTTCACGTGAATGTGTTCCTTTGTTCTGGTGAATTTGAATTACTTTAATTTGGTTTCATACCTAAATTGTTTTTTTTAGATAATTATATGCACACAACACCAAACAAAGGTTGTATGTACCCATTCATATACTGAAAACAAAAGTTGTTACTTCAAATATTACAATCTTTAAGGATGTTGTGTTAGATATTATGACTACACTAGACAAAGGTTGGGAGTACTAGTAAATGTAATATTCACAACCATTATAGGAGTTGTTTTATAGATAATTACAACACATATAAGAGATGTGCTATATTTTTGAACAACCAAAACAGGAGTAGTCATAGGGCTAGTCACAATTCCTAAGTGGGTTGTGTTATACAAATTTACTACACATATTTAAGGTTGTGAACTCAAGTTTTACAATGTTAATAGGTGTAGTGATAGGACGATTCACAATCTATATAAGGGTTGTGAAAGAAACTCCAGAAAATAATGTTGGACTTTGACAACCATAACAGATGTAGTGAAAATAAAACTCCCAACACATGGGGGGGTTGTGATAAACCTTTATACTATTCACAGAGTTGGTCGTGGAAGATAATTCTACAATCCTTGTATAAATTGTGAAAGAATGAGTCACAACCATTGTAGAGGTTGTGTTAGCCTTTCAAAAAAAAATCAAAAGACAATCACAACTAAACCCAGGTGTAGTCCAAACTTGAACCACAACTGTGGTTACGACTCTTATCTAATGGTCGTAGAAAGTCAGGGATCTTCTACAACCCCCCCCTTCCGCAACCTATCAAGAAGTGTCGTCGTTGTCCTACTACGACACTTGTGGGTGGTTGTCAAAGTATGTTTTTCCCGTAGTGGTAACAAACGTAAAAAACGTCGAAACCGAGGTAACAATTTTAAGCCAAGGGGTGGTGTCTCCAAAAACACCGTCAAAGGAGACTGCTTTAATTGTGGAAAAACTGGTCACATGGCCAAGGATTGTAGGGCCCCTAAAAAGACCATTTTTTTTTCCAAAACTTAAAAATAAGGCACACGTAGTAGATGATTCTGGATATTTCACTGGCATGGTGTCTGAAGTCGATCTTCTCTCTAACATGACCAATGTGAGAGACTGGTGGCTTGATTCTGGAGCCACTAGGTATATCTATAAGTTCAGAAATGCTTTCTCCTCCTATGCCATAGTAGGAGACGATGAAAAACTGTTTATGGGAAACTCTTCCACCGCTAAAGTGGTGGGGAAAGGCAAGGTCGAACTGAAGCTCACTTCAGGGAAAACTCTCGCATTGAATGACGTGCACCACTTCCCAGACATATGCAAGAATTTTATGTCAGAAACCATCTTACTAGGAAAAGGTTTTAAAATTGTTGCCGAGTCTAATACCGTTGTACTATCTAAGAATGATGACTTCATAAGAAAAGGCTATGTCACCGAAAACATGATTAAGCTGAGTGTATCTTCTTTGATTTTGAATGTTAATGCATCATCTTCTGCTTATGTTTGTGACTACTCACATGTTTGGCATGATAGACTTGGACATGTTAATTTCAAATCTCTAGAAAGACTTGCTAATTTAGGTTGCATTCCAAAAATTAACATTGATAAAAATCAAAGATGTGAAATTTGTGTTGAATCTAAATATGCAAGAAAACCTTTTAATAAAAGTGTTGAACGTAGAACAGTTCCCATAGAACTGATACACTCGGATTTAGGAGACTTGAAATCAACACCAACTAGAGGTGGTAAAAAATGGTATATCACTTTTATAGATGATTACACACGATATTGTCAGGTTCATCTTCTTAGAAGTAAAGATGAGGCCTTAGAAGCCTTCAAATTTTATAAACTTGAAGTAGAAAACCAAAAAGGGGTTAAAATTAAAACTCTAAGGTCAGACCGTGGCGGTGAGTATGTGATACCCATAGGTGAGTTTTGTAAACATAATGGCATCATTCATGAAACCACTGCACCTTTTTCACCTGAGTCGAATGGTGTAGCCGAAAGGAAAAATAGAACACTCATAGATATGTTGAATGCTATGTTGACCAGTTCAGGGTTACCTTCGAACTTGTGGGGGGAAGCTATTCTCTCTGCATGTCATATCTTGAACCGAGTTCCTTTTAAAAAATCAGATAAAACTCCTTATGAATTATGGAAAGGTAGACAACCTTCCTATGCATACTTTAAAATGTGGGGGTGTTTGGCAAAGGTGGCCATTCCTCCTTCCAAGAAAACCAAAATTTGACCTAAAACAGTAGACTGTGTTTTCTTAGGATATCCTGAGCATACAAAAGCACATAGGTTCATGGTCATCAGTTTTGACCACCATAAATTGGTCTGAACACCATAATGGAATCAAGAGATGCTGTGTTTTATGAACACATATTTCCTTTAAGGTCCGGAACTCATAAAAGGGTCCATGATGACCTCTCTGATATTCCTTAGACTAGTAAAACCCCATCTCTAGAACATGATACTGAACCGAGAAGGATTAAGAGGGTTAGAACCAAAACAAGTTTTGGCCCAGAGTTTGTGACTCTTATGGTAGAGTCTGAACCTCAAACCTACAAGGAATCTATGACTTCTCTGGAAGCACCCTTCTAGGAAGAAGCTTCAATAAGTGAGTGGGATTCCATTCAGAAAAACGAAACTTGGGAGCTTGTAGACTTACCTCTTGGTAGTAAATCCATAGGTTGCAAATGGGTGTTCAGAAGGAAACTTATAACAGACGGAACTATAGAAAAATATAAAGCTAGGTTGGTAGCTAAAGGCTATAGACAAAAGGAAGGATTAGATTTCTTTGATACCTATTCACTAGTCACTAGAATCATTTCGATTTATGATTTGAAAATACATCAGATGGATGTTAAAACTGCATTTTTATATGGTAAATTAAATGAAGAAATTTATATGGACCAACCTGAAGGTTTTATTGTGAAAGGTTGTGAAAACAAAGTATGCAAATTGAATAAATCACTGTACGGTTTAAAACAAGCACCTAAACAATGGCATGAAAAATTTAATCATGTAATGATATCTAATGGCTTCAAGGTTAATGAATCTGATAAATGTGTTTACATTAAATCTGTGGATGATTCTCATGATATTGTGTGCCTGTATGTTGATGATATGCTCATATTAGGCAGTAACCTTGGTATTATATATGTCATTAAAAGAATGCTTAGATAAAACTTTGACATGAAAGACTTAGGCCCTACTGATGTAATCTTAGGGATGAAAATCAGAAAGATGTCTGATGGATATAGTCTTAGTCAATCTAATTATGCTGAAACTGTACTTAAGAGATTTAATCATGAAAGTGCTAAACCTGCTTCTACTCCATATGATCCCGTTTGTAACTTGAAAAAGAACAAGGGTGAGGGAATTGATCAACTTGAGTATTCTCGCATTATTGGTAGTCTTATGTATCTGATGAACTGTACAAGACCTGATATTGCTTACTCTGTGAGTAGATTAAGCAGGTATACTTGCAACCCTAGGTAGGATCACTGGAAAGCTCTCTACAGAGTTCTACGATACCTGAGAGGTACTTCAAACTATTTCTTAAGGTTTGGGAAGTATCCTGCCGTTCTGGAAGGGTATTGTGATGACAACTGGATATCAGACTCGGATGAGTGCAAGTCCACTAGTGGGTACATCTTCACACTTGGAGGTGCGTCTGTGTCATGGAAGTCTTCCAAACAGACATGTATAGCTCGATCCACTATGGAGTCGGAGTTTATAGCCTTGGAGAAAGCTGGAGAGGAAGCTGAATGGATACGATGTTTCCTGGGTGGAATTCTGCTCTGGTCCAATCCTGTGTCTTCAATCGCAATCCATTGTGACAGTCAAGCTGCTATTGGTTGTGCAATGAATAGTGTATACAACGGGAAGTCTATAAATTTACAAAGAAAACACAAGACGGTAAAACAACTACTCTCTACTGGTATTATTTCAATATACTTTGTAAAGTACAAGTATAATATTGCATATCCTTTGACGAAAGGATTATCTAGAGAGGTAGTTAAATCTACATCGAGGGGGATGGGACTTAAGCTCATAGAATAAATCATTATGAAGGATACTCAACCTTGTGATTGGATCATATCCAAGATCAAGGTTCAATGAGACAACTAATTTATGGTGATATCGGGAAAGCACTATCTTTGTCCCTCCCTATGGTGTAACCAAGTGATAGTGTTGCTTGCATAATTCAGGATGATCTTTTGAGATATTAATGGGTTCCATAGCTTTGATTAAATCGGGGTGTGGTAGGACACTCTTTATGGACTCACCTTTATGGATGTTGGAAGTGGGGCCGCTTCCTATGAGAATCTGAGATAATTCTCTAGAGACATTCATTAAGTCCGGGATTTTTTCCCACGGACAAAATGGGCACAACGGCAAGAGCTTGGCAGCTTTCGGTTGAGGCATCATATGTGGCTGTTATTTCTGAATTTCATTCACTGTTGGCGGTTCAAGACATTGCGTTCACCGTTACAACTAGCAGTTCCGGTAACCTCTCACTAAGTTAAGGTTAAATCTTTGGGACACCTTAGCCTAATTTTGATGCTTCTGTTTTCTCGTGTTTTATCGACATGTTTTATCATTCATGTGGGGGATTGTTATAAAAATGGGTGTTTCATTAAAATTAAAAAATTGCATGGACCATGTTTTGAACCCAAGACCTATTGCCCCTAGTTGGTTTTTTCATTTGAATGAATAAAACATTAGTCCCTCATAGTCTAAAACACTTAGAATTTTAGACTTAAATACCATGGGTTTTGCCTTAAGGGCATGGCCATTTGGGTCTCTAGACTTTGGTAGTTGGGGGAAGAATTAGACTATTGGCTAGGTTGCCTTACCCCTGCGACTTTATGGCAAAGTTGTCTTTCCCGTCCACGCGGTGCTTCGCAAAGAAGCACGCATGCCGCCGCCGTCCGTCCGGTCGAGTCGGGCTCGGGCGAGGGCGTGGGAGTGGGAGTGGGTGAGGGTGTGGGTTCAATAAGAGCATATCTTTTTTTTACTGAAATTTTGAATTTGGTCTCACGGTCTCACACATGATACACGGTTTACTTGACACTCGTGCGCACGGTCCTTCCTCTTGAAAGAATCTTACGCCTCCCACATGTAGACACAACTTTCTTGACACCTGTGCCCCGTGAAGAATCTCGCACCCGACAAATGCGATTTCACTATTCTTTTATCGCATGCTTTTACTTAGCTTTTGACCGCGCCCGACAAATTGAACGCGTGATTCACGGATCTCTGTCTCAAGCGTTCGAATTCTCACCTATAAATACGAGATGAAAACTTTATTCCAAAAACACACCAGAAGAACATCTTCTTCTTCCTTCTTCTTCTCCTTAGTCTTCAGAAACGTTAAAATTCTGATATACAGAAAAAACAATAAGTTATTTTCAGAAACTTCAGAAAAAATTAGTTCTTCTTCTTATCTGCTACTACTCTATTTTTAGAAATAATAAGTTATACTACTCTGAAAACGTTTTGAAAAATTAACTTTGTTTTAAGGTTATTGTTTTTCATTTCTGCTGCCAAGTTATAAGAAGTGATTTCTTTGTATGATTCGAAGAGGAGTACTAACAGTGGTTGTATCCTGGATGTGACTTTCCAAGTGCTATAGCATCTCAGAGAAGTAGCAGGCAATATTCCCTTTAGGTCAGCGTATCTCATATGTGCCTCTACTACGGTTTTTTGTTACTATCATCAGTGCATCTCCTGGAACAACAATCACACATCAGTGCAAGCTAAGTATTTTTCCTCAGTTGAATACGATTGTTATCAATATTTTCCAACATCAAATTCATCATTACTCACTATAAGTAAGCGAGAGCGGATCGTATTTTCTCGGGGAATCAAGGCGTTATTTTCACTTATAACTCGATCTCTCTCTGTTTGAACCAGGAGAATTGCTTCTTGGAATTCCTTTAAAGCCTAAGCACCCTTAAGAATTGCTTGATCTTTTTCAGTTATTAGAGCACTCCTCTTCGCATTTAGACTCTTAATTTCTCCTTTGGCTTCATGAAGACGGATCTTGAGGTTATTATTGACAGACATCATAGATCTATGCTCAAATTTAAGAGTTTCATACTTTGATTTGAGCTCGTCCAAATCAAAAGTCTCTATGTCTTCAGCAGGAAGTTCATTCAAGGTGGCGTTAAGGTGTTCTAAAAGAACAGAATCTTCAACAATATAATTGATTGCTTCATCGGTTAAATTGTAAACCTCTGCAAACGCACATAATTAAAGGAAGGGGAAAAATAACGCGGTAATATTCAAATCAAGGGAAAACTCAAGCACTCACCAACAAACAGAGTATTCTTTTCGCGAAGTTCCACCACCTCTCTAGATCACGATTTTTTTCTCGATGATTATCTTCAAGGGTGCGGATATTTTCTCATAAATCATAAATCACAGCATAAGATAACCGAGAATTCTGCATGGAACAGGCAACTGACGTTAATAACCAGCACAAAAATTTAACATAGATTGATACGCAAAAGAGAAACTTACCAAGGATTCGAGGGAGAATTGAAACTTTAGACTCAAGGAAGAGGCAATCCCACGAAGAGACTCATGATTTGAAGAAGGGGAGTCACAAAGATTAATCATCGCGTCGCATACTTGACCAAGCACGGGATTATTGACAGTTGACAAAGAAGAACTGAAGACTTCAGAGAGAAGTTCCATGGAAGATTCAAACGAAGGGACA